>JANRGW010002647.1:0-30715 GCA_024733675.1 Psilopsiagon aymara | reverse complement strand
CGGCCCAGCACCCCGCCCCAGCCCCGCCCGCCGCCGGCTCCCACCGCCCCTGCCTCGGGGGAGCCGCTCCCGGGAGGTTTCTTTCCTTAGCGACTCGCTCCAAGGTCACCCGCTCCCGGAGAGGCGCTGTGTGTGTGTCCCCCGGGGTAACCGCTCCATCTCCTGCCGCCGGAGGAAGGCGCTGGCCGGGCGGCTGGTGCCGGCTCTGCGCTCACCGGCTGCCGGCCCCAGCTGGGGAGCGCGGTTTGGGTTTGCGCGGGTCTGTGCGCACTCGGAGCGGTGCCGCGGCACTTGGTCCTCGCCGCCGGTACCCTTTCCGGGATAGACTCCTGGGTACCAGCGCCGTGCAGCTTGCCTGTGAGCGCAGTTAAGCTGCTGAGCCCTAAGTCTGTGATAGCCTGTGACACTCTTCTGTCCAAGGCTCTCCCAAGAGCTGCCCCCTTTGGCTTTGCTAGAGAGGAAATACATTAAGTGTCTTCAGCGCATTTGAACTGATGTCCACGTTTCCATTCTGCCTATTTTAATAGGATGTTGCAAGGAGGCACCTCCTTGACCATCTGTTTGGTTCCTTCTCTGGCGATGGAGCCCAGGCCCCTGCCTGACTAGGTGTCTCATTCGAGAAGTAGAGATTGCTTTCACATAGTTCTATCTTTTTATTTCTCTTTATTCAATGTAGAGATATTCCAGCTTCTCCAGCCAATGAGCCGGCTTCATTTGGAGCTCAGTTCAGATACCTCTATACAAACACATGTAGTATGGGGAACAAACAAGAGGAATTAGAGATGTGTGCATGCCTATGGGGATATGGGAAAATTTGGGTGACGCAGTTTATTGTGAGGTGCCCCTGCCCATGGCTGGGGGGTTGGAACTAGACGATCTTAAGGTCCTTTCCAACCTTGACTATTCTATGATTCTGTGATTCTATAATGTCCACTTGCAGCTCTTCCCTCCTTTGCAAGACCTTTGAAGTGCTGCTAATTTTGTTTGGTTTCTAGTCTGCTGCTCTTTCACTTTGTTCCTGCCTCCCACTTGGCTGCAGATCATTAAACCAAAGAACAGGTAAGAAGGTCCCCATGAGGATCAGCAGCTTGATGCCCTTCACCAGCTCCATGAAACACTCTCATGCCCCAGTCAATCTGCTGCTGTAATTTAGTGTGAAGGTGAAAAAGCAAGTGAGCAAACAAAGCCAACCAGCAACTCCACTCTAATCACAGGGACCAGGGTGGTAATCACAAAGCATGGTCTGTGCTATGAGAAATGAGATGGAAATTAAATACAGAAAGTTCTAGTAAAATTTAGCAGCTGAAATTAAAAGTTCTGCAATGAAACTGTGTGACAAACACCATCTTTACCTAAAATCTACTATAGAGTTAGTGATCTTATACCCACCACCTGGCTTCATTGGCCATGGAAGGTGATCTTGTGCAAGTCACCTTTTCTAGCAGGTTATCGATCACATTAAAAAGCTATCTGGAAGTCACAAGAAAAGATCAGAGCCTCACTGCATCACTCACTAAATAAACACAGCAAGGAGATGTCCTGTTCCAAAAAGCTTGTAATCTGCATTGACAAAGCAAATTTAGAGTGGGAGGAAAGTGTATTATGCTGCAGATGGTACTGAGAAAGAAACCGATTTGCCCAAGGTCATGCAGGAAGTCTGTGGCAGAGCCAAGAACTCAACACAACTCTCCTGAAAACCAGTCTAAAAATAGTGTTTGATAATTGCACAAGAACTCCAGAAAACACACATTACACAGATAATCATCTTCTGACCAGTGTTTTCGAGGTGCTGGGCTCCATTTCATTATAATTCTCCACTGCACTGATAACTGAATGGTCACTTTCTAAATTTAAACCACATCATTTGAAAGTCCTCTATACAGAAATTGGTATCGTGGAACAAAAGGCACTAACAAATAGCATCTGGGCCAACACAGATGCTTTCTGTGTGTCTGCTTCTGCTGCCCCTTCCTAAGGGGAGCCAGAAGGGTGCCCAAATCTGCACTGTGCCCTTTGGAGGGGGAGATCTTACTCCTCAAAGTGTGTTCCTGAGGCTTCACAGGGATGTATTGTCCATGCCCACACTCTGCCTGGTAGCAATTCCCTAAATTTGACTCTATTCCACCATCCCCCATTTAGCCCCATCAAAATATTCCCTGGAATACAGCTTTCACTTGCTCTCATGGCGAACCTGCCTCAGAAGGTGCCTCCCTGTGTCCTCTTCCTATGCCAGCTCCCTATCACTAGTTTTCTTAACCAATGCAGGGACATTCCTTGCCATGCAAAGCCCACACAACTATAAAACAGCAGCAACATCATGCTGCACACTTCAGGCACCATGACTTGTCACTTAGGAAAGCTATTTACACATAGATTTAGCAAATGTTACGATGCATAAATGCTAATGAGTATTAGTAGAAGTAGTTAATGCAGTTTTCCTTATTAATCAACTCTACCAGCATGGTAATGATTTCTGTTCTTCTTCTGGAGCTTCCTCCAGCAGGGATTGAGCTCTGTTGATTAGCAAGACAATTTTGCATGTGTATAACATTTTTGTTCATCTGTAACAATCTCATTATCGTGTGTTTTTTTCTTCTTAAGGAGGTGAGCAGTTCCCAGCTTACGCTTAAGGAATAACTAGGGCAGAAGGAATTGCGTTATCTCCCACACCATCATTTTACAGTCATGTATCTGTCAGGTTCAGTAGAATTTACACCACTATGAAAGAGTGGCGTAAATCCTCATCTGTGAAAGAGGATGTGGACAGGATGGCTGAGATTACCAAAGTCAGGGATGGCCAAGAGCAAAGCCCTTAACACCTCAGAATAATTTGCTGTTTTCAGCATGTCTCTAAAGGTAAACAGCTTCAAATGACTTCTGGAAAGAAAGAACATAACTATTATGTCTGATTAATAATGTCATCATGCTCTACAGATACTGATTAGGAAACAGCTTTTAGGTTCCCTCATCCTGAGTAACGAGGTGAGTTTTTCCTCGTTTTCCTGCCAAGATGATCAGATTCAAGAAGACCTGACTAAACCACTGCGACAACAGAGTATTTCACTTTCTCTTAACTCAGTAATTTTCACTGAAATGATAATAAATAATTCAGCCAGTATAAACAAAAATAAATCCAAGCAGAAACAAAAAGGTTTTCCCAAAGTTTCAAGGTTCAGAAGACAGGAAGACAGGTTTCAGACCTGATGTTAGCTGAACCAGTCGCGAGCTGTTGAAGCTGAATCTCAGCATACTACCATAAATTATGGAACACTGACATTTCACTTTGAGTTAATGTAAAGGGCTATTTATACACTGTTTTAGAGACAGTTGCCTGTGTGAGTTAATATAGTTTTTCCTTCACCAGGCCACATGTTAACAACACTGCTATTTTTCAAAGTATCAAACTGTTTGCACATTGAAAGTGTTTTAATGCAATCTGTCCCTCAGGGCTGCTGTGAGAGTTACTTTGAAAAGGTGATCGGTCATTATTCACTGTCTTCTTGATCCAAAATCTAACTTGATTCAATGGACTACTGATGTTTTTCAGTGTGAGAAAGCTTGCTTTCTGTTTGTAGGGCCACAGGCCACCAACATGAGAAAAAGTGTTCCATGGGCTACATACACCCTTCTGGGCTTGCTATCAATAAAAGGTCTGGATAGCATGTAGCAATGGAAGAACTAGGCATGGGCACATAACAAAAATATTCATTTTGCTTGCCTGAAATTTGAACTTTGGATATGATTGTGTATCAAATCATCAGCTTATTGCTCATATGTATTGGGCAATGCATTTATGTTTTCTTTTTACTAAAAGGAAAAAATCACAGCACTCCAAAGTGATTTTTTATGAGACTGTGTTTCACAAATCAGTATCTCAGGTGTCATTTCAGTAAAGCATTGGTTAAATATGGGATTAAAACCTGAATGGTTATGGACTTACAAACAGTGCTTAAGAGCTTCACTAAACCGGGGCTTAAAATAATTAAAATAATTCAAATAATTCTTTGAAATGTCATCTGAATGATTTGAAAATCACTAGTCACTTCTAGCAAATTCCATGGGTTTCAGGTCCAGCATTATGAACAAGATACTCTGGTATCTCTGCTCAGAGCCTTTTCTTTATCTCAGAGATAAAATCTCCCAAATCAGAAGTGCCTCAAGACTGATGTGAGCAAATCACAGGCACACATCTCGCAGGTGGGTTTCTCTCTGACTATCTGATTCCCTGTAGAGAAACAGCATCCTGATCATACCATGGACTTCCATACAAATTTCTTGCAGCTTTTTTTGTCTCTCCTCTCATCTCACAGTTTTAAGAGGCTTAAGAAATAGTGACAGTGTTCATAGACTTCTCTAGTAATGTGATGTGGAAGCACAAGACAATTGTGATGACACCAGAAACGTGCTTTGAGGCCATTCTGTGCTTTTCCTCAGGTTCCTGCACAACTGTTATCCAGGGGCATTGTGTGGCGCTGCTCTGCAGGATGGTCAGCAGCAGAGGGTCTTGCAGTTGCTATCACAGGAATAATTAAAGGGATGGGTATAGCACATAGCTTACGGCTAGCTAGCAGGGGCATTCAAGAACAAAGATCTGTTAATGCAGAAAACATTGTACTGAGGTTTTACCACATCTTTCCATCTCATTTAGAGACTGCAATGAGATCACACATCAAAAAATACGTTTTGACAGTGTATATTGAAGCATTTCTCCCATATTATGCTGTATGATGCCTTGCAGCACAAAACTATTATCATTTCTAGCAGCTGAATATCAGACGTTTGACTTAAACTTGTGGAGTGAGGCCATCCCTTGTCGACAGGAAACATTTGAGCTGGTGTGTCTGCAGCTTCCACCATTCGAAGGATACAGAAACATTTGTGAAAGACTGGGTCAGCTTTGATTGTTTAACTTTGATTATTTAAGTTTGCTTTTCTCTTTGCTCTGTTCCTCTCATCACAGCCATAGCCTGGCCTCATTTGTAGGGCTGACTCCAAGAGGAGTGGATCAAATCCACAGCATCCGTTTGCAGGGAACAGACCAGCCAGTCAAAGGGGGTCGTCAATGAGCTGAAGGAAACATGGGACGTGATGCTGGAATGGTTGCCTTCCATCAGGATAATAAGCTGCATTTAATAGCTTGATCTAACATACCAAATCCTGCTTGCAGAAAACTGAGAGCAAGGTTTTGTGGCTTTTTTTCATCTTATTTCTTTGAAACAGATCTGAGAGAGGAAGGAAGTGCTGTGTGGAGCCAGAAGTTTCCCATTCCTCAGTTCTGCCAATGAGTTTCTAGGTAGCCCTTGACCTCTCCCTTAACCTCCTTGCGTTCGATTCTCCATTATGAAAAAAAAAAAATAAAGAGAGTCAGTGGGGGTCATAAGACAAGAAAAGATGAGCTTTTTGTGGATTTTCCTGTCAATCTGCAGTTCGATTCCCTATTCTGCTGCCCGTACCTTGTCAGACTTTAGAGAAATCATGAGTTATCTTTGTGCCTCAGTTTTTCTGTGATGCAAAGCCATAATTGCTGTTGGTCTGTCTCCTGTTTCTAGACAGATAAAAATACCTATCGTTATGTATTTTACAGTGATTTACCTTCTAGAGGTCTGACTTGGACTGAGGTCCTTTAATTTTACATATCACACATAACAGGGTGTGATGAATAGTTCTGATATTTCTGCTTGGAGCACTCTGAGGTCAGTGGAAAGATGCTGCAGAAATACATGATGTTAGTTAATACACAAGAAGAAATGAAATGAAAGAACTTTATATACAAAAAATGTGAAAGGTCCTGTAACCAGGCAGGAGAAAGCCCTAAGGATTCGGGATACTGTGCAGCATAAGGGAAGGACTGATCTTACCCACAATAATTCTGTATAGCTTTTTCTGTTCATTGTACCAAGAGCCAACTCCAGTAAACATTTGAACATGTGCTTAACTTGATAGACATGAGTAACTTTTTGACTTGAATTTTAATGCACATTTAAGCTTGGGCATGGCTGTTTGCAGGGTGGGGATTTATTATGGGATTCCCTGGTCCTTTGCGCACATAATTTCATTAGGTGTTGTCTGTTTCTGTAGCGCTGCCTCAGGGCATGAGCCAAGCCCAGCTAAAGTCAGGGGGAATCTCTACAGATTTTGATAGCAGTTGGACTGGACCCTTTATGAGAAACAAAAACAGATTTTGTGGAACTTAAAAGCAAAAAAAAAATCCTGCTAAATTTGTGGGGATGAAATACTCATTTCCTGTTTTAGGAATAGAGTCTCTATAAATCAATCTTCTAACCAGAGCAAAATTTTACCAGCTGTACTATAAACTTCTGCAAATAAGGGGAAGGTATAACATACTCTGAGCAAACCCTTTGCTTTAACTGAACAGAAGGCCTTGCTTAGGCTGTGCATAACTGTT
Organism: Psilopsiagon aymara; assembly: GCA_024733675.1. NCBI lineage: Eukaryota > Metazoa > Chordata > Aves > Psittaciformes > Psittacidae > Psilopsiagon > Psilopsiagon aymara. Next base: position 24,309 of record JANRGW010002647.1, on the reverse strand, counting down.
CTGCAGGAAGTAATGATCGTGTTTATTTGGGTTCACAGGTTCTTTTGCTGTTGCATGCTTTCATGGTACCTGGTTTAAAGAAAAAAGTCTACAAAAAATATATTTACAAATGCCATCTTATCTGTGCTTTCATGCCACGGCTGTCATCTCACATGAGGTGAGATAATTTTCAGTTGCCATGCCAAGCCATCCTAGCTTAACTTGAAACACAGCTCCAGTTTCTGCTGTTGGCATCAGCCTGTAATAGATTTACAGGATTAAAAACTTGTCATTCCTGAAAGGTTTCTTAGTAATGAGCAGAGTTTGAGAAGTGAATGTGAGTCCTATTTGACTGCATTGTTATTCTCCCTCTTTTGGTGTCCACGTTAATGACAGGCTGGCAGGTGTAATTCATACTTCCAGTGCTGGCTTTGCATGCTGTCTTCTGCCCTCTGCTTCCAGGTGAATCATTCTGTAACTACAATCCTTGGTGTTTGCACTCAGTGAGATAACAAACAGAAATGATGGAAATCAAGCTGAAAAAAGAGGATAAAAGAGAGAGGGGGAAATTAAACAAATAGCTGGTCAAATAAGAACATCGAATGTGCCAGTGGTGGATGATTTTGGGAATGGCAGGTAAGAATGGTCAGCTGTCTAACAGGACATAAAAATAAAACTAGAGACCATAAGGAATTAAATAACAGCTGAAACGAAAGGATATCATGTGGTAAAAGTTAATCAAGACAGATATAGCATTACCAGTTTGGACTGTCATTGTGTTTTGAGTGCTGGTACCTGCTGAGTGCCTGCTGCTTCACAGCTCCTTCAGTCAGAAGAGCCAGCTTTGGAAAGCCTCTGTTTGTTCCTGATATCTTTTTCCCCGCTTTCTGGAGATAGCTGCAAAGGTTTCTGTTCCTACCAATTGCATGCACTGAAAGTTAGTCTCTGTCTGGGAGTTAAAGGAAGATCTAGAGAAAGATCTAAAGGAAGAATAAGGGCTGACAATGTTTAAAAATGCCTAATACAGGTACTTCAAGTTTTTGGAGGGCAATTTGCAACAACTGGAAAGGGACCTGGTTAATCATTGGCTGTTCAATACCCACTGAAAATCAGAAAGCTCTGTCATTTCCTTCCATTTGCGAAACTGAATCGTAGTTGCAACTCTTATCCTGGGGCCAGAAGGGCAGAAATGGATTCTCTGGTTTCTATTAAGATGCAAATTGAGAACTTTTCCACTTTAGAGAAGTGATGGTATCTCTTCTAAAGTGAATTCATTGGTATCTAGTAGGTCTGCTTCAATCTTTTTTTTTTTTCCCTTCTTGCAACATATTTTTATAAATGTTACAGGAATTTAATATCTTTGAGATCCCTGCCTTTCTAAACAGGGATTTGGAAGTTTTGGGAGCAGACTGACTGACAGAAGCAGTCAGATGCAATGTGACTGAGCAATGTGTTTCCTCAGCAAACCAAACTGCAAGCACAGAAGGCTCAAAGGGAGCATTGCATTGAGGTCCATGGTGAGTTTGGCATTTGTGAATTGATATCTAATGAAAACAGGGCCCTTGATTGAAGTTGTCCTGGTTTCAGTCCTAAGTCAGTGGTGAAATTACTCTTCTCTCCAGTTAGACCAAGCTTTTGTCTCTTAATCCCTTGGAAAAGGGCTTCCTATTGTAGAGTACCTGACAAAACCCATATGAAAGGGCTATGTCACAAGAAGCTCTGTAAAACAAACCACACAAAACAGCAGCTCTTCTGTTCCCCCCCACCCAAATATACCTCACCCAGCCGCCCATCTAAAGACAACGCAAACCAAGACGGATCCCACTCAACAGGGATCCCATCTCCTTCCCTCACCAGCGCCTTTTGAGACAGAAAGGTATTCCAACCTGAGCAGATTGTGTGGTGAGATTATGGCTATTTCTGTCTGATGGGAAACCTATCAACCCATGGGAAACACAACCCCAGAAAATAGCACCAGCTTCTGTGTTATATTTAGGAGGTTACCTTACAAAATAATCCAGTGATATCAATTAAAAAGTGTATTTCAGTGCAAACAGCTATCCTATTCCTGGTAGCAAAATTTCAATCCTTTTTAATGCCTTTGTTGCACTACGCTGTGACTCAAAATATTCCACAGGGCTTCTGGAGCCATTGGGGTGTGTGACATGCATTCAGTAAGGTTATCAAGCTACTCTTATTTCATGTATGTCAGTTAGCTGCTGGAATTAGCTACACTGGGGAGAAGCGGCAAGGGCAAAGGGAGAGAACCAGCTAAAAGCAAGCTTAGGACAACAGGAGAAAGTAGAGAGGGGAGAGAGAAAGAGATAAGTGAAGGTTTAAGAAACATGAAACTGGAGAAAATGGGAAAGAAAAGAGCTTGAGGGACACAGGTTGGGTCTGCCTGAGGAATGATGCTTCTGTGAGCAACATGCTAAAAGGATAAAACAAAGTAAAACCTGAGAGGAGAGGCTGAGGCACTTGAGGCACAGCATTCCAAAGGGAGAGCCCAGCAGGTGGGGTTAGGAAAGCTGGAGGCTAATTGCAGAGATGTGTGCATCCTAAAGATTGGTAGTGCAGTGTTGTGAGACAGGGAAGGACCAATAGATTTTACCAGAGTTCCAAGGCAACAGCTGAGACTGTGACCTTCTGGACTGCAGGATTCATCACACTGTTAGAGTCCTCTTCACCACCGGAAAACCTGGAGCTTATTGCCATTTCACCTGCTACTTGCTTGAACATAGCAACGCAATCTTAACCAAACTAACACAAAGTTTTATAAGAAGATCTATATGTTTGTTTTAGAAAGCATAAATTTCATGGGAGAATTCCTGGATTGATCTTCACTGGAGATCAATCATTTGATAAAGTGCCACACTTCATTTATGCATTGCAGCAAGCACAGGTGAGTTGCTAGGCTGGACCCAGCCAGACACTGTTGGGATTCAGCAGCCTGTCTCTGAGTGTGTCTGCCTTCTGATGTTTTGCAGAGGGAGGCAAGAAAAGCCCTAATAGATGATGAGGGAATAACTTGCCAACAGAAAGTTTTTTCTGGATAGCTCCAGACAGTCATGGATTGGCTTCTGCCCTGAGGCATTACAGTTTATATCCCTAATATCTTTTTATATTGCCTAATAAAACTGTTGGCTGTTGCCATTACATGGGTAACGGACATTTATATAAGACTCTTTATGAGCTGTAGATGGAGATCATCCTCTTCACCACACACATGGAACCACATCTGGAGTAAAACACAGTAGACTGGCACTATTAATAAGCCAGTTACATTGAAGAGGAAGAATGGTTCCTCATCAAGTCAAGGCTGCATAAGAAATTTGGAAAACCAGATTTTCCTTCTCCCAGAAGAGGTTAGACCAATATAGGGCCTTTCTGCGCTTAAGTCTGGGCAATTTGGGTTGCTGGTGTACATTGCCTTTAGAAAGAGAGAAAACAGTGTCATTTCAAGTGTACCACAAGGGAGTTCCTCTCCAAGGGTCACCTGCTGCAGTTTGAGGGGGACAGCATATTCCAGCATCCACTGAATTAATCCAAATATGCTTTTTCAGTGAGATTTGATGTAGGAAAAGATGCCTGCTCAAACACCTTTGCCTTTAGTAATTTATTATTTTGTGTTCTTCATCACTTGAAATAATTTTCTGTGATTTTCTTTTAATTCTGCTTTTGCAGATCACAAGAAATTATTCCTCTAGGCATAAATAAAAGCCATTATTAAAGCTAAAAGTGATAACTGATTGCCATTTCCTTTCACAGGGCCATTATTTAAGAGACAAAGTGAAATGCAACTGCAGAAGATACGAAGTCCTTGGTTTTGCCAAGGGAAAGGACTATCTGAAAGAGAATAGCCAAAATATACTTTTAAAAAAAGCAATTGCAGGAATTTTTGCAGAGTCTGCAGAACACTTCAAGACTGTGAGAAGAGATCAATTTTTAGTTTGTTTGTTTTACACAGTATATAATACTTGATGCAAAAATCTGTTTCAAAAAGAAATCATTGTGGGTTTTTTTTCCTCTCATGGCTTTTGTATGCTTAATAATATCCAGCACTCCTGTAAAGATTTCTATCTTCAAAAGACAAAGATTAGTTAAAAGCAAATTAAAAAATTAATCTCCATAATCTCCCAAGGATAAATATTCCCTTCCTGTGGCAAATGGGGAAGCTGAAAACAGAGCTTAAGTGTATTGCTGTGGGATTCCTATACCTGAGCCTGTGTTAGAACAGTGGAGTCCTTGTCTCACAGGTTTTCTTCCTGAAAAGGCAGAGGGGGGTTGTACCTTATACCATCCATTTCCCTGTCTTTCTTAAATACATGCCATCATTATAACGTATCTTACCCATTGGAGTTAATCGGATATAAAACATTAACTTTTGCAGAGGTATTAGAACTTCAGCAAAGAGCACTTACAGATATTGCAGGGTAACATCAAAATTAATTAACATGGAAGCAATTTAGTCCTTCAGTTTAAATGCCTTCAGCAGAGGATTAAGATTTTCCCATCACCACTCAAGCACTTCCTTACATATTCCCTGCTTATTGTGCTCCCCTTACTTACTGTGCTAGTTACCTTTTCAACATAAAAGTGATGCTAGGAATCTTTCCTTCTGTTCTGTAGAGTTTCATCTTTCAATTAGAAAAAGAAAGTGCAAGTGCTTTTAGCAGTGTATGCCTTCTGCTTTTCTCTAGATATTTTCTACAATATCTAGATGACTTAATATTTGTGAAGCTTCCCCCCCTTCCAGGGCAAAATCTGAAATTAAATGCTGATTTGAGAAGCATAATAGGGATGGGGAAGGTAGCGTTCATTAATACAGCCCAATCAAGCCTAATGAAGGAACCTTGCATATTAATGATGTGGATTAGAAATGAAATAGAATAAACTGAACATTTGCTTGCTGGTGGAAGTGATAGCCCTGAAAAAGCTGAGGGAATTTTGTCTTGTAGCAAATAAGCTTCTCTCTTCTTGCAGTGCCACAGGTGAAAGGAAGTTTCCTACTGAAAGATTAAAAGAGAGTGGTGGAGGTAAACAGCAAATAGATCATAGCATCATAGAATCACGGATGGTTGAGGTTGGAAAGGACCTTAAGCTCATCCAGTTCCAACCCCCTGCCATGGGCAGGGACACCTCACCCTAGACCATGTCACCCAAGGCTCTGTCCAACCTGGCCTTGAACACTGCCAGGGATGTAGCATTTACCACTTCTATGGGCAGCCTGTTCCAGTGCCTCACCACCCTCACAGTAAAGAATTTCTTCCTTATATCTAACCTAAATTACCCCTGTTTAAGTTTGGACCCATTCCCCTTTGCCCTATCACTAAAGTCCTTGAAAATGAGTCCCTCTCTAGCATCTCATACAGACTACAGGAGAAGTGCAAGAGGCGGGGAAGTAGATTTGGAGCGAGACCTGAAATCAGAGCTTGTGCTGTGCTGCTCACAGAATTCTACCCATTAAAGAAAAAAAGCCCATGCAATTACATATAGCAGCTTGAGCACTCTTTCAAGAGTCTGTGGTGATGATGTCCAGTGTTGAGTCTGGCAGGCAGCCCTGCCTGATGGTTTATCCCTGGGTATGGGATTGCACAATCCTAATTCTAATGCTGACTTGGGCCTATGAGGCCAGTGCTCTAAGCTGGGGCTGCCTCCAAGGTACAAGTCAAGCTTCATATTTGGGCTGCTACCAAGGGGACTTCAGGTCTTTCTCTTGTGCTGCGCTTGTAAAGATTGTTGAAGCAAGAGTGAGAGTATCCATATAAGGATACTTCTTTCCCATTTCTCCCTCCCCAGGTGCTGTCCCAAGCTGCATGTCTCTCAGAGTCAGATGTACTTCTTTCTCAGTGGTGCTGACATGAACATGCGATTCTCAGTTTCCCACAGCATCATCATCCTTCAGTCTGGCACTGGGCTTCACTGCAGAGCACATGGCATCCCTCCTTCGATATTGGCTGGTGAGGTCTGCTGAAGGAGTACTGCTCTGTCATGCTGGTCTGTCTCCAGGCTGGTAAACTTGCTATTTCTTTAACCCTGCAAAACTGGGAGGCTGCCACCAAGCTGTCTGTTGGCCTTTGGTCCATGCTAACACCTGATACATGGCTGGAGGAAGGTGCTTGGCCTGGGATGAATGATGTCAGGGTCTCTCTGGCAGGTTAGCAGTTTAGAGGACTGAGTTCCAGCACTTGGGAACATTCCTGGCGCTGTTTGTAAGCAGAAGTGTATAGAAGTTTATAAGCATATGTGTAAGCATACTCTCTAACTACTGTTTCCCCACAAACCCTGTCATTTTTCAATGATCCTTCATTTATTCAATCCAGATAGAAGCTGGTTCCTTTAATTTACATTTTTTACACTTTTTCATGTTCCTGCATATTTTAAATCTGGAAAGACTGTTTGTGATCTTCCAGCCTGATTGCCCACGTAACACTGCATTTCCTCATCAATCGGCGAAAGTGATAGTTAAATGGTTAAGGCGTTCCCTTTATAAGCAAACAACCTGTTCTTTTGGCACTTTTGGTGCACTTGGAAATGTTCACTGATAGATTTAAATTAACAGGATACCACTTTGAATGCAAGTATACCAGCTTTTAGTCTGCGCTCATTTTGAAACAGGGCTTCTGTGCTCATATCCTCTGAGTATCTATCTATCACACTTTTCCCCAGGGTTGTTTTTTTTTTTGTCTTTTGCACTTTCAATCACATTTAGGAATGGTCCCAAAGAGATTATTTTTTGACAAGTTCTAATATAACAGAAGGTGGATTGATGAGAGAGACACTGTTAATATCCCTGGGATAAAGGCCGCAACATGAACTCAAGTGTTATTAAAGAATCAGAGAGTATAGCTGCAAGGTACAGATCCGTAGGAGACCAAGCTTCCCCAGCCACACTGTCTGCTGATAAGCATGTTGCATGTTTTGTCCGTATTTACTAACCTGACCATAATACAGATCTCCTGGATTTTCTCCAGTCTTATCTTCAAATTCATTCCCAATGGGAGCCCCAGATTAGCGGGATTCCTGCTTTTCCCACTCCTAAGCAAATCAGAAGATATTCCTGGATCTGATCCAAACAGGCCTTTTTCTTTGGAAACCGAGTATGATCTGAATATAGAATCTGAATCAATAGGCCAGGAAAGCTGAAAACTGGTTTCAGTGCGACTAAGTAAGGATCTTTCCATAATTTTCAGCTTGTGTCTCTTCTGTTCACGGATCACAGCAGAGTGGGGAAAAAAAAAGGAAGTTATAAAAATATTTTTTGGAGCTGAATTAGAAATTGAAAAGATGTTCCAGAAGTCACCTCTGCATCGCTCACGGTCTCTGGTGCTGGCACACTGTGCCTCGGGACTTGCTGCTGGGTTTCTGAGCAAAAGCTGTAAACTGGAAAACTAAGCCAGGTTGCGGTTCCAGTTGTGAGATGTCTATGCACTGAACTGGATCCTAGCAAGATGGAGCAGTCTCCTCTGGTAGCAAGTGACAGAATATGAAGCAGCTGGTAGCAACAACAACAAAGAAAAAAGCCGGAAAGAACGGAGGAAAAATTGGAAAGCCCTCATGCAATCACTGGTGAATCATTCCCACAGGTTTTCTGCTTGCCCAGTAGGCTTCCTGAGTGCCAAGACCAAGGAAAATCACACTATTTCATTAAGGTAAGCTGCTTTCCAAAGGCAAGCCTGGCATCTGCATGATCTTTTTGAGGGAGGACATTGCAGCCTTAAACCTACCCACTATGAAGATGTCCAGATGATGGGCGGCATGAGATTGTTTGTATAAGCAATGCTGACAGTGTGATAGCAGAGTTTGCTGTCCTTCCCAGCCCCATTCTGATGACAAGTGACATATAGTTAGATGAACCCTGCTTCGATTACCCTGCTGTTAGATTGACAAGAGAGCCCCAGCATGCAGCAAAGCCTTGTCCTTGCTGTGTATATGTGTGGCAGACACTGTGCAAGTTCACCCAGATATCCCTTCACTTCAACCTGTACCCACAGGGTTCATATGTGGCATAGAGAGTGGGTGGCACTTGTGAGTTTTCAAGAGCTGATATCACCCAATTTGGGCTGAAAAGAAGATAAGGATCCAAACGATAGCAGCAGATAGGGTGGGTTGTCCTACAGTGGGATTGATCTGAGAGGTGCAGACGATGTTGCTGCAAATCAGCTGTATCCAGGAGGATCTATAATAGAATCACAGAATCATCATAGAATGTTTGCGGTGGAAGGAACCTTAAAGCTCATCCAGTTCCAACCTCCTGCCATGGGCAGGGATACCTTCCACTAGAGCAGGTTGCTCCAAGCCCTGTTCAACCTGGCCTTGAGCACTGCCAGGGATAGGGCAACCACAGCTTCTCTGGGCAACCTGTGCCAGTGCCTCAGCACCCTCACAGGGAAGTATTTCTTTGTAATAAATAAAAAGAGAAGGAAAACTCTGTTTACAAGCTGGATTTGCTATGTTGGGCAAATGTGGAGATGGACTGAAGTTAAACCAGGTCAGAAGAGAACGTGGGTTAAGTCTTTGCCTTTTTACCCTAGCAGAAATGTCTTGAATGGGATGTGCAAAGATTTGTCATCTGGCCAGTGCTGGAATTAGACTGCTTGGGAAAACTCATTATCCCAGGTGCTGTCTCTGAGGGCACTCAGTTGGTTTCAAATGCCACAAGCACAAGTGAATGTAGCTTCAACAGACATTCACTGGATCAGCTCCGATGGGGATGGCTAAATTCTGGTTACTAAGTGGGTGTGTTTTATCACCACTAATTGAAGTCGGTCATATTTGTTGACTTGTTCCAGGTGCTTTGTGTAAGCACTGGTGCAAAGTCTGGTTAAGCATTGACTCCAAAACACTCCTTGTATGAAAGACATCATGGCTGATTAGAAAGGATGCATCTGTGCTGTGTTTAAGAAATGTTTGTGCTACTTGTATGCAATGATGATTGCACTAGTGCTCAAATATGACAAGATTCCCCACACAAAATAAATCCTGAGAAAATTAAGTTCAGATTTTGGGACATGCATTGCCAACAAATGTTACGCCAGCCACCAGAAACAAGTCTTGATGAAGTTTGCTGATACACAAAAATGAATACTGCATGAAAGAAATAACTTCCCCTTTCATACCACTGCAGTTTGCTGGTAAATTGATTTTCAGTTTCTAGAAATCAGTAGGTAATTATCCTGAAAAATCTCGATTCCTTAAGAGTATAAATATCTTTAAACAGCAATTAAAAAATAATTATAACTCAAAAGCAATCAACAGATTTGAGAACAGAGTCATGGTAGCTGGTACAGTACGTGCTGCAAACTGAGGAGAAAATTGTTTTTCAGATTATGTGATAGTGCTTCAGTACCAATTTTGTCTTCTCCTAGGGGTTACATCTTCAATGCCTGTCTTTTTATTGTAAGTGACCCATGCCAGCTGAAAGGCTCTTGATGTATCCCTGACCTTTACAGCATGGTGGGAAGCACAGACAGTTTTCTTGGGGTTCCTGCTTGTACTTTGGGTTGCAGCCCCCCCCCCAGTGGGTTTTATCTATGTCAGTGCTTTTGAGGAAGATGGGGTTTTAGTTTGAAAAAGTGTGATTTTTTTTCTGCCTGTCAGATTCACTAAATAATTTTTTATGAGCTAGACAGGCTTGAAATTAGAGCAACAAGCAATGTGTTAGCAGGATTCACTGCTTAATTATGAAACTTGTGCAAGAAGAGCCTCACGGAAGGTAGCACTTGAATATATTTAAACCCATGCTCCTTCTCAACTGCTTTAGTGCCTTAGCTAGGCACTAAGCTAAGAAGCTGCAACAACATTTGATTGTACCCACCATTGGTCTGGCTTGGTTTAGGAGACCTGATGCTCCATTTGCCTGATTCCTTTGTTAGTGGTAGACCCTGCTTTGCTTTTGCTCTCTTTCTCTCAGCTTCTCCTGGTTATTTTAAATAGGAATATAATATTAAAATTTATACCAAATACGATTGCGATGATTCACAATTTCCTCCCAGGTGTCTGGGACTGTGTTTCCCTGCTGTGTACTATTTTCTTTCAGTTGAATTGGAAAATGCAGTTTTAGCAAGCTGGACATCCTCTTTGCTCTCAAGGTGATTCTCCAAATTTACTTCTTGGTTATATTGCACAATTACCTAAATTTTTGCCATACCCTGCAAACCCTGCTAGAGTTTCACATTACAAAGAATTTGCCCTCAAACATTCCTTCCCCCTTACACAGGGTATTTTTTGCATCCCCAGGCTGTGGTGTGCTGCCTCTCATCCTGCTGACAGAGCTATTGTGGGATTGTCCTGTCAACTGCTTCAGGAAGCTGGGTTTCTTTGCCTGTACAACACCTTGCATTCTGAAACCACATCCTTAATGTTATAAAAAGTAACTTTTTTCAACCTTTTTTAGTTGTTTTTTTGTATTTCTGTGATGGTCTGAGAATCAAGTGAGGAACGATGGACTAGGTTAAAGAACTTGTATGTAGATACAGAGCTAACTTGAAGTGCATATAGGTACATAAACCCAAAGTCTAAAAATGCCTCACATTCTCCTCATAACTTGCATTCAATACTCAGTGTATTTGTGGGTAGGATGGGGTGATCAATACTCAAGGTCAATCTGACATGCCTCATAATGCCGCATACATAGAAAGTAAGGAAAACTCAAGTCCTACAGAGAACTATGATGAATTTTGCCTTATTCTTGAAACAGCCTTTGAAATGGCCACGCTTCTGGTTCACACAAGTTGTGGGTGAAAGTGTTTGCAAATGGTGCTGAGATCCTTTCCACCCCTATTTCTTACAATCTCTATTATCTCCTTAATTTCCCAATTTAACCTTGGCTTTTCTTTGAAAAGAGACATAGTTATTAATAATAGAGATAAAGCATTTTGATTAATATTTCTAAGTTACCTCCTCTCTCTGACAAGCACTTTCTGTTGGGTTTGGGGTCCTGCTGTCATGGCAATATCCTTCAAACAAGACATAAAGAATTGGTTCCAACTTCAACTACAGATGCCCTAAAAATATATCAGAAGCCCAGCCTCAGATACATGATGCTTGCTTTACTTTTGTGTCTGCTTTAGTTTATGCTGTGAGGTTCATTGCTATTTTGCCCCAACTTCTGTCTGTCTGTAAGAGTCATAGGGGTAGTTTTGCCAGGCTGTTGGGTACTGGGCAGGTGAAAGGTAAATCCTTGCCCCAGGATGATCCCAAAGCCTCTGGAGATGACAGAAAAATATCTTCTGTTTTGTGCTGTTCTCTTTTACAATTGAAGGCAGCATGACTAGTGTGACACAGTACAGCATGGAAGATGAATTCCTACAGACTTTATATCCACATGCTTATAAACAAAGGTGAAAAAGAACAGGATACTTTTCAACACGACTTAGTAAGTTCATAGTTATGAGCAGCTGAATGCTGAAAGTTGAATGCAAGGTGGGACCATTAAATCACCAAACTTCCTGCACATAACAGGGTATTGCATTTCGTTTAGTTACCCTGCAATGAGCCCAAAACGTGTGTTTGTCTGGGGCACAGATTCTGGAAAGGCATAGGGTCCCCCTCCAAAGGCACCAAATGATGGGGAGTTCACCACTTCCCTTAGTAGTTTGTTCAGGAGCTTAAGCTTTCACAGTGTTTAAAAAATGCGTGCCTCACTGTATTTTCATGTTGTATCTCTATTCTTTCACTTCCATCTTCATATTTTGCTTATTTCTGCTGGGATGAAGAGGTTTTTTATGTCTTATGTTGGGTGCCTTTTTGGAGCAGTGAAGATTTAAGTAATTTCCCAATGATTCTTTTTGATCAGGGTATTGAACTCTGTCATTCTTTTACCAGCAGACATTTTGTCTGTTCCTCAGATATTTCTGTGTGGCCTTTCTAATTCACAGCAGAATTCTGATATCTGAGCACCAGACCACAATCCAGGATGGTGGATGCTGCTTTGCTTGTGCAATGCATAGAAAGAAAAAGATCCCACAATCATCTCCTTACTTCTCCTGTTCATATATATATAAAGACTGTCAGATTTTTTTTTACCAAGCATTGCTACAGAGAAGAAACCATGGCCCAGAGCACAGAGTGTAGAGCAGCTTGTATATACACATCTCAGGGTGATAATCTCTAGAGAGGCATCACATCCCTTTTGCACAGTGCTTGGTTGGGATCTCTTCTGGACCACATGAATTTTTACCCTATGTTTCTAACTAGGATGAAGAGAAATGGAGAAATGGGGGGGAAAAAAGTAGGAAAATAATCTAAAAGAAGGGCTTAATGCCTTCATTTTAAATGGGAAGTAATACTTAAAAAACTGTGGGGTGAGCAAACTTGACTTAAAGCCAGAGTAGATCATCTGTAGCTGATCTTGAGTAACTTAAGGGATAGATTTACAGAGCATCAAACTGAGCTGCAAGAAAAGTCAGTGCTAAAAAAACAAAAGTATTTTCCTTCAAGTTTTAATTTCTTTAAATTAAAAGCACAGTATCCCAGCAGTCTTTATATAGACTTTGGTCCTGCAAGTTCAGCTTTATCCTGCCTCTAGGCAACCCATCACAAGTATTAATCTTTTCAGCTTCTTCTTTCTCTGAGTGTTATAAGTTTAGAGTTTTTTGAGCTTCTGCAGGTGTAATATCACACCATGATAGCTGGGAATGCAAAGGAGCAGGATACCATTCCTACTGCTGCTTTCTGGCAAGTGAAGCAGCCCCATTTACCCATTGTTTTGCTGTACTGGGAAGGCGCATACCTCTAACAGTGATAGGGGCTGAGGATGTTTAATGGCAAGCCTTACAGATGAAGGAAAAAATTAATGTATCCTTAAAAAATGAAGTTAAGATTATAATGAGTGGAAAGCGCTTGCTTTTTGTCTAACCTCTTGGAGTTACTACATCTTTGTGCCAGCTGGTGGGCCCTCTAGCCATGTAGAGGAAAGAAGATGAGCCTTCTTGACACCCAGAAGATATACCAGGGCCATCTACGATGGGCCTGGTGGAGATCAGTGACTACACAACTGCACAGTGCCCTGTCCTACTTTGGATGCTGGAAGCAGTGTAATCAGCTTTGGACCCAAGTGCTTAGTGCCCCTTAGCTATGGATCACCTCTTCTGGCTGAGTTACTGTGTCCATGTATCTGAGTTGCTTCTGCTTCTGGAAAGGGCTCAGATGATATTTCCACCTAACTCAGCACTATCCCATGATAAAAGATCAGATAGGATGGATCAGCCTGGTTCATCAGCTGTATATGTGATGGAAAGGCTGCTCTTTTGCGAGGTCTCCTGGGCATTGCTGCAAGACAATGCAAAAAGGAAAAACACTCAGCACAAGCTCTGGAGAGCTTCATATGCTTTCTGCTACACCCTTATGGGCTGTGAAACAGTTAATAATATAAGTATCTGAGCTAGCATCTTTGCTGTGAGGAGTGCAGCAGTTTATATTTCTTGGAGCAATTGTTCTGGGCTCCTCTGCTGTTCCAAGCCCCCACTGCTGCTGCAGTGAAGCTCAGCTTGGGTTTTCTTCACAGTTGTGACAGCCAGAGATGTCTAAAAATACAGAGCTCAGATTCATCAGAACAATTGTGACTTCTGTCTCCGCTTTCTCCCCACCTCTTCCTTCTGCTTGTCTGGGAGAAAAGTTAGGTTTGGGGGAATAGGGAAAGGGGTAATTTCTTTCCCTTTTTTTCTGCTTTAGATTAAAGCTCAATCTGAAGGTTATCATACTGATAGATTCACCATCTATAAATATACAGTGAGCATGACACACAGAAGGTTTGGGAGTTTTAATCTAAAGACCTGCAAAATCCTTGGATAAATAAATTGTGTTGGTATGTAGCATGATACATGACCACACAGCAATAAACCTGAAACATAATGTTATAATTATATGGGTAATATATATATTTAACTTAGAGGGAAGAGAGACGCCTTTTTCTCTGCAATCCGCGTTTGCAGAGATGGTTTCTCAGGCGTGGAAAGATTTTTCCTCTGATTCTATACACACCTTTGTTTTCATTTTTTCTTCCCTGGGTGCCATATTGCCATAAACTGCGAGCTTTGACTCGCTGTTTGAGAGTGGCATATGGTTCTTCCCTTCAAGAATTTTCATGAGCATATCACTTGATCCTTCACGTTTAGTAAGAATTTGTGAAACAAAAGAGATGCCAGGATGCTGGTTGGTTACAGAGAATCTGTTGCTGGGTCACTCGTGTCAGTTTATTATCAGCGTTGTGCTGTAAATAGTTCCAAAGGCAAAACCATAAGGAAAGCAATAGAGGCACAAAGTAAGTGAAAGGGACTGCCCAGCCAGTTAGAGGGAGGATGGGTAAAGTAAGTTCCCACAGGGCTTAGTCCAAGCACACTGGCGTTCATGCTCTGTCATCATTTGTTAATGTTAATATTCTTACTGCTTTTGTGGCGATTGTTACTTTACACATTTCTAAGCCATGAAAAGAAATGTACTTAAAAAAATGTCCACCCCCAAGCAAAAAAAATTGAAAACTTGTTTGCATTTAATAATCACTAAAACTTGAAATTCTAAATTGGATTAATTGTGTCTATTATAAATTGATGGGGGAATAGCTATGCATTAGCCTTGAATTCTGATTACCTGAGAGGTTCCACTTGTAGTATAATTAAGAGCAACTTCATAATAGTGGTAGGTGTATGATTGAATAATACATGCATCCCCTGCTGATGAAATTCAAGGCAAAGTGCTCATAAAGAGGTAGAGCTCTTTTTCTTCTTATTCCTGCACTTAAAATGCTGAAGGATTATTTCAATTACAGCCTGTGTTTACACTATTAACAGAGACATGCCAAAGCTCTTGATGCAAACACCTTCGAAGGTAAGAGGGACTGGCAAAAGAATCCCAGTTTTGTGGCTCAGCCCTTGTTCTGCATCTTGCCCCTTTGTGCCTGTGGTGACTGGTTTAATTGGGAACATACATAGATTAAAGCTCGAAAGAGACACACTTTCGGTAATACAAGGGACACCGCTTTGTTGACAGCTCATTGCTTAACACATCTCCCCACTAGATGGCTGCAATTGGTGCGGTCATTTATTAATTATAAAACATTGTGCATGTTCCTGTCTTCGAAGCCATGTATATTCCTGTCCTTTGATAGTTTCCTATGCTTTCTCAATGTATAAATATACCTTCTTAATGTATAACCCCCCACCAACCTGCAGCCATTTACCAGATTGAAGCTGAATATTCATAGGCTCCAAGACTGAATGAGCCCCTTGAGTGCTCCAGTCTGACCTCTTGTAGCACAGCATGAGATTTTACAGCACCGTTTCCACAGGCAGATATGATTTAAGCCTTCCATCCCTCCGAAGGAGGCAGCCCAGCTACACACTTGCTTCACTTCAACTGGCCAAATAGTTTCTGTCCTCTGAAACTGCTGCTGTTCAAGATGTCAAGCTGAGACGAAGGGTGCTGTGGTTTAGGAGTAAGGGCCTGAAGTGATAGGAGAAGGGAAAACTGAACCATCAGAAGGGACCAAATGTGTGTGGTGGCACACAGGGGCTGTGTCACGAGTGCACCCATAACTTGGGACTGTCCATTCCTCAGTGTCATGCTCTGAGCAGTGCTTCTGGGACTTCTTTTTCTGCTGTTCTGTACGTAGATGTTTAATTTTGAAATGATCCATTTGTCATTCTTGTCACCCAAAGGCTAGCTGTTCAGCTAATCTCTTCATTCAGCATATATCATCATGGTGAAGGGCTTATCATTAGTGTGAAGGCACATCTAATCATGCTTCACTGATATCAAAGCAGGGGGAGGTGAGGCAATGCTTGGCAGTTTTGAAGGGGTATAGAAAACTTACCTTCATATTGCTCCTTTGACTTCCAGCTTCAGTGTCAGAATCCATCCTCAGCAGTGATGCTGCAGGTTTTGTGCTTTTTTAGTAATCCCAAAATTGGAGCGTGGTGATCCAAGGGAAATAGCCTGCTGACATCTTTGGCAACTGTTGTGTGCAGGATTTAACACAATTCCTTCAGCCCAAAGCTGAGTATAATGGCATATGAGCTCCTGCAAGGGTTTTGGGCTGTGTTGGCCCAGAAAGTTTAAGGACCACCACAAGTGTTTATAAATATATATTTACATTTGTTGTGTGTATACAACAAATGATCACAGAAGCCTGCTTCAGTATTTGTGGGTTCAGTAAGAAGAAACTAAACCCAGCATGCTGTTGATCGGTTTTGGTGGGCAGTCTTTCAAAGTGCTGATGACATTAACCTTCTGTGACCTTCTTAGCATTTGATGGCACTATGGTCCTGTCTGCACAGTCAAGTTGACAGCACTAAGATTAGTCTTGAGGTGCAACACCAAACACCTACACACCCAATACCTGATATCACTGCAGTCTAACCTAGGTTACCACTGTCAGTTTTCGTATGGGTAAGCTAAAACCTTGGAAGGCTCTGACCAGCACATGAGCCCTGAGTTGCCCTGCTGAAGAGGAGGCACTTGTTAAAGTGAGCAGCAGTACCTGAGTGACCACTGCACCTTCAGTAACTTTGGCACCACAGTGACAGTAAATACCATATTTTCCGATTTGCTTCTCTCAGAAATCTTCCTGATTACTCTCTGGAGGCTGGAATCTCAGCTCCACCAATGGCCTCAGCTCTAACACCTCATCCAGGGTTCAATCACGGTGCTTTGTGGGCAGCCACAGGACCTTCATAATCCTTGGCAAGTCAGCTTTTCTCCTGTATACAAAACATCGTTTTCAAAGTACATTTGGAGGTAACCTAAAAATTTCAAGTGATTTGTGCCCTGAGATTACCTTTTAACTGCTTGTCCCTTATGTTTTTGGCCATATATTTAATGTACAGAAATAAAATAGAAAACAAGCAAACAAAAAACCCTAATTTGAAATGTTTCCGGGGACTAATGCTTTCATTTTGTTTTAAGGGGCTGAAGCATTTATTCTTTGTGTTTTTTTTTTTTTTTACTTCCTTGCCTTTTTTGGCTGGAAATGTGTAATATGCCTATCATGGATACTGTGACAGAAAGAGCCAGTCAGCACATTTTCTTCAAACTGGCTGGTTCATAACCCAGTGACAAGTTTTCCTGTGTTTTTGTCTGAGAAGTGAAAGTTGAGATTTGCAAACAAGACTCTCTGTATCTTCAATATATGAGGATGGAAAACAGTAGAACAAGTCAGCAGCAACTTGTTTGTGAGAGACAACATGCCATCAAAAAAATCTTCACTGTCTGCATGCCTGAAAAATGTTGTCTTTATACTCCTTTTACCACAATAGTGATATGAAGCGAAACAAAAATGTTGTCCTAGTTTTCTAGTATGGAAGAAGAAGGAGTCCCTGTTCCAAAGAATATCAGGAAGGGATTAAAATACTGGCTTGTAAGGGATCTCAAGGGTCATCTGGTCCATCCTTTCTAGGCAAAACATGATCTAGACAGGATGTCCCAGCACCCTGTCCAGCTGCATCTTAAAAGTGTCCAGTGCTGGGAATCCACCACTTCTCTGGGCGATTATTCCAATGGCTGATTGTTCTCACAGTGAAAAATTTCCTTCTAGTGTCCAGTAAGAATCTCTCCAGGAGTAACTTATGCCCATCACCCCTCATCTTTTCCATGTGGCTTCTTGTAAAAAGGGAGTCTTCATCTTTGTGGTCAGCCTATAAACACTGGAATGTGGTGATAAGGTCTCCCTGAGCCTTCTTTTGTCGAGGCTGGGCAAACCCCCTTCTTTCAGCATTTCCTCATACCACTTTCCTTGAACCATCTTTGTGGCCCTTCTCTGGACCCTTTCCAGCCTGTCCGCATCTTTCCTGTGTATCAGGGACCAAACTGATACACAGGTGTGGCCTATTCTTAGATATGGGGAAAGTCAGCCCAATTAACTGACTAGCCCACCATTGCACAAGGAAGCACACACAAGAAATTCTGAAATCAGATATCTCATGTGCTAACTCCCCCATTGGTCCTGGTACTCCCGCCTTGGAAACCTTGTACAGCACCTGTGCACCATTAAATCTTTTTAGTTCCTTTGCTTTATAGAGGGAAGCTGGGTAACACCACTTCAGTGGGATTTTTATACAAATGTGAGGAAACATACTTTATTCATTGAATATTTCAATGAATAATTGAAATAAGTTGAAATAAAATATATTTAACCCAAAATATGTCACCCATTCCAAAACCAGAACATTGTTATCCTACTCTATAAAAACGCTCCTGTTTCCCACCCAGCCTAGACCCACTAAATTTTGACCCGAAATACACTTTCTTTCATTGCCATTTCCATGTTCTCATGAGAAAAACATCCTCAGTTGGTATCTGGGGTTTGACTGGGGACATTTAACTGTGAGGAAGAGGGATCCTGTTGGTTGATTTAAAATGGGAGGTTTTTGCCACATTCTCCTCTAAGAAGTTTCTCATAGCAGTGAGGAAGCGTCATTGCAAGGGTGCTCCTTATCTCTAGATCCAGTAGGAAGAATGGAACAAACTTTCTTGCAGCATTTGCTATGGCCAGGGCAATGGATTTTGCAACTGGGACAGCTGTTCCAGAGCAGCCAGTCTTTTGATTTGGGGATCAACTCTTGAAAACTTATATATCTTAAGGTCCTTTCCAATCCTATTTGACGATTCTATGATTCTATGACTCTATGATTCCTGCCCATTTTAAGTATACCAATATCTACACAAACAACTAATGTAACCGTAAGGGAGTAGCATTAAAGTGGGAGGACAGTTTGGCTTGTTCCTTCCCAAACACATCCAGTCTGTTTGAGTACCTGTTTAATACCATTCTCCCACCCCAGCACTGCACGTTCTGCACATTGAAAATCTAGGACTCACAGACATCCTCCCAGCACATGAGATAAATGCAGGAGGCTGGCAGATCATCGAAACCCCAATTCTTCCTCCCACTACCCACTGTATTCTTGGCTTCTTTTTCTACTCGTCCTTATACTTTTCAAACTTCAAGCTTTCTTCTCCAGCCATAAGAAATAGAAACATTCTTTAAAATGAAAATAAAACATATATCTCTTCACCAGACCCAAGAAGCTGCAAGTTTAAGTAAATTAGCAAATATCTCAAGCCTCAATAAAACAGCAAAAGTTGGCAGCCCTGGAGCATTAACTGAGCAACCCTATTTATTTCCTGTTACTTCTTTTCTATGCATGTGTCCAGAAAGCAGCACAGCATGCTATAAGTAGTGAAAAGTCCTTAGCTCTCCGGAACCCTCTCTGTGACCCATTGTGATCCCATTTCCTTAATATGCAGATGTAGAGAGAATCACGTCACTGACTGGGTCAAGAACACAGCAGTTTGGGCGCCTGAGTTAGAAACAGCTGCGTTCTAGTTCTGCTACCATCAGCAATGGGGTAGGTCAGTTTCCTAAGATGTTTTGTGTGATACAAAACCACATATGTATAAAGCCAAGAAGCACTGCATATGTTTTGATCAGAAAAATACAGAGGTACTTCTCCTTTATGTCCATGATGCCTTTACAATGTGCTGGCTATCATATTTCAAAGCTTATGCTTTTTTTCCTAGCATAGACAGAGTTGAAGGCAGTTTTGTCTTCTGAGTTCTTCCTTGAACTTGTGCATAATATTTTAAATTGAAGCATGCATTTTCCCTGGGAGAGGGAAAATATGAGGAGGTACTTTTATGTTCTTTCTGCTTTGGAGACACGAGGATTTTCAAAGTTTCACGTGGCGAAAGGTGATGTATCGATGGAAGAAAATGTCACATCCCTTGGCATTTGAATAAGCTGATGGTAGTTTCCCTTGGGCTGTCTAACATTGGAAAAAAACCAGGAATTCTGACATTCAACTTGCTAGAAGTGGAATTACAGATGGCTGCTGAACTCGTTTCATTGAGTATGAAAATTGAGGGCAGGGGGTAAGAAGTATAATGGCACAGCAGCTCCATATTTCCTGCTGATATAGTGGAATTCAGATCTAAATGCTATTTAGCATAGAAATCTGCTAGAATGTAGAATGGAAGGGTCATCCTCTCCTTTCACCCAAAAGATAGTAAGGTAAAGCAATTTTGGAGGTAAAGAGAGGGAGGAAATGTTATATTTTCCTGTTACAAAAAATCTGGGTAATCTTTGCTAAGTGGGGACAGCTGGAAGGTGCTGTACTGTATTTAAATAATCCAATCAGTCTTCCTTCTGAGGAAAAAAATGCCAATTTATTTCAGCAATTGCCAAGTTTTAAGAGAATAAATTGAAGTAGCCAAAAATACAGTTTATAATTGTTTAGAGAAATATTGCTGTAGTTTTCCTTCCTAGGGTACCCAGGGGCTAATGACAGGACCATGCAAACTGTTATTTCTCATTGCAACCTGGGCTGTACAGGTTTATTCTTGAGGGATTAATTTTATTTCCTTCAGTTTCCAGAAATATTCCAGGTGAGTCCCTGACCTCCGATCTCTAATGCATGCCTTTGTAAGGAAAAATAATGCAAAAAGATACTTGCTCTATAATAGCTTGTTATAAAATGTTTATGTCATTTTGAGCAGCTTGGAGAAATTGTTCCAGGTAAAACTTCAGCTTCAAGGTGTCTCCTGAAAGATCTGCAGTTCTGACAGTAGTAGGAAGATCTTGGGCAGTGGTATTAGCCCTTCTGCATCTTAGCCAATAGGCACTGATTTCTGTTAGATTAAAATCATAGACAAAATCTGTTTCTGATAATGTTACTGGGTTCTGTAGAGTTGGGAATACAGCATCACTCTGCATTGTGCAGAATGTGTTGGCCCGGATCCAGCAGCACATGAAAACCATGCTTCTATAAATATATGCTTAATCCCCATGTTCAATGAAGTTGAAAGGCCCTCCTTATCTCTCAGAACTGAAACTGAAGGGGACAATCCTACTGCTGTTGAGGACAGTAGCAAAGTGCTACAGACTTGATGGTGAGAATGGAGTCTAGGGTCTCAACTTACTATGTTCTGACTGGCCCCAAATGTCACTAACACTATAGAATAAAAGTAGCCATTAAGAGCTTTGTAGTACTTAGTTCTATCCAGGATTTATCTGGAAGGGATTTATACTTTCCCATTTAAGCTGGAGAATGTGTCTTCTTAGATGAGGATATAGTTTGCAATTGATTTGGTGCACTTTTTCTTCCCAGTGGGCACTTTTTTCAGCTGTCCTGAACAAATCCTCCTAGTGTCTGGGGCACTGGGGCAAGTTAATTCTGTTAGAGTATTCCCAGATGTGAGCTGCCAACCTTTGTTTTGTACTGTCAAGTCAGTCTAAGATCGTTAGTTCAAGGTCCAATAATAATATCAAAAAAGGAGTTTGTCCTTCTTTGAATAAAATGTTTTTTTTTTTAATCCAAGCGTAAATGTGAATTGTGTGCTTGGGCTGTGTAATTGAAATCTCTTGACTGAAGAACTCATATTGTAGACAGAAATGATCATTTTGTGGTGAAGTGAATGGGTAAATACTCGGGAGACTTGCTGTCTATTTCTGCTTCAGCAACAGATGTCAAGACTGGTTTGAGACATGCTACTTAATATCTCTCACCAGACTCTAATATCCTAAATCCAGGGTGGTGGTGAAAGTGTTTAAAGAGGAGTGGTTATTTAACTTGCTTATGGCAAGTTAAATGTAAGCTGCAACAGTGCAAAGCGTTACTGCTATTACTTTATTTATTTTGATATGTTGCTCCAAAGTAAGCCTATGCAGATGAAATTTTGTCATGAGCTGGGAAGAGGATACGGGCATTTCCTTCTTTTAGCCACTAAGTATCTGCAATGTTGAGTTCAAATTACAAATATTCAATTTAAATGCTATTTCTATCCTAACATGTGGATAAAACCTGGACAATCATCAAGGTTAAAGCCATATGCATAAGTGTAGAAATATATTAGGTACTAAACGGTTTTATAAAAATGTGGAAAATCATCAAAGGGTTCACTGACCTCCTTATCTTTAAGGCTATCCACTCAATATCTGGGACATATTAAAAATGAACCCAGGGTCTTGGTTGTAGGAGACATGCTGATGCACAGCTGAGAACCAGAGGGGAAGAACTTCCTTTGATTTCCTCCAGAGAGAAATGTAACAACAGTGGTGACTTGCAAGGCGTGTCTTTGAAGTGATTGGCATGACAGAGTCTTTCTGTCTTGTGCAAACAGACTCCTCGTGAGACATAATCTACACATGAGGAACCTCTATCTCCTTCCCTCCCCTTGCATCCTCTCTTTCCTCCTGTGTCCTCTCTCCAAGTCTCTTCTTCATACCATGTTCCATGTGCTTCTTTCAGTTCCTACCACTACTAAAGGCCTAATGTCTTTTCTTCTGTGTGTTATCAAAAACATGCAGCAGGGTTTGGATGTATTTATTGCTGCAAATTCCTTCTTTTCCCTTTTTACAGTTCTGTAAGCAATGCCTTGTCAGGCAGAAGGATCCCAGTTCCAGCTCTGTGGGAATTTGTCCTGTGGAAACATTGGTAGTGTCATGATGAACTTATTGAACCAACTGAAGTCATGCTTTGACTTCAGCAAAAAGATTTTTCTGCCATATATAGGAAGACATTTTTGCTGTTAAAATGTACTTTAGTCTGTCACACACATTTGTGAAACCTGATATGAAAAGGAACTGATGTAATTTTCTATTCTAACATCCCTACAAGATAAACCACAGACCTCTTCTGATGCAATACATGTTCAAGCTAGACATCTTTCAAAGGTCAGAAAATACACTTTTAGTTTAAAAACCACCAGTGTCTGAGAGCCTGCTACAGCCACAGCTATGTTGTATGAGCAAATAATCACCCTTGCTAATAAAAACGCATCCTCTGTATTTGAGTCCATCTGCTTTAACATTTCAGCCAGTGGTGTTCATTGTATCAAGGTCTGTGGGACTGAGAATGTGTTCCCAGTGTTTCATGCAGATACCTGTAAGCTACGAACAACTCACTCTCTGATCTGATCACAACACTGCTGTTACAGACAGTCCAGGTTTCCTTCAATAAGAGTCACCTCCTAATAGCTGGACAATTTTCAGATCTAACAGAATTATCAGTCTAATCACTTATCATAGTCTCTTATTTTCTGGTTCAGATTTTAGCAGTATCTTTAGTAGTATTTCTTAACTATAAGATATTGAATCTAATCATTCAGAAGCATTTTGTTGTTCAGTTAGTGAAAAGGTTTTTGCTTGTTTCTTTGCTTTAAATAAAATAATAGTTTTGATGCCATTTGTAAAAGATTGTGTCTGGAACTGATTGAAAATTTGCAGTCGGGAAAATCTTTGCAGGAAATCAAGTTTTAACGAAGCAGATATTTTTATGAGTGTTATCTGCTTTCCATAAAAGTCATGCATGTGTTGTAGTAAGAACACTGAACCACTGAAAACACTGAAAACAAGTCCTGAAACACTGTGGATCTAATTTCTTTTGCAGTTCAGACATCTCCTATCCTCCTGTGTGTGTGCCATGCTTCTTCACTGGACTTCATTCCCCAGTACCCGAGGATCATTTTACTCTTAGTGAGACAATTTTTCTTCCTTTTACAAAAAAAAAAAATGGTTTTCTGAGGTGATAGAGAGGCTTTTTTTGGCAGCTTAGCTGCTAAGGGAATTTGTGAAGTTGAGGGTGGTGGACAAACCCATACAAAGTGTATTCAGGGTTTGATTTCTGGAGCACTGCTGGACACCAACATGCAAAATACAGTCAGCGGCATCAGACCAACTCTACCCAGTGCTTCTGTCTTCCCAATGTGTTTTAAGTGGCACCCAGTGGCTGTGGGTACTCCTTCCCAGTCCAACAGGCTGATGTGGTGCCCTGATACAACATCCCAATCCCTTAAACTAGAGTCCACTGCCAATTGTGCTTAATTGTTGATTGATATGGCAAGGAGTGTGGTGCATCTGTGGGAGTGTGGATGTGAATACCAAACTTGGAAGGAGTGTTGTAGACTCCTTGGAGGCCAAGGGACATATCCTTAGTTTTTGAGAGTGGGAAAGTACAGTTTTGCTTATGCTCATTGGGGCAGCCTCTTCATATAACAAAATCCTGTTGCCTTCTCTGAGGTAATTCTTGCTTGAGCTGGAGTAAATGCTTCAGAAGAAAGCCTCCAAAAGTAAATGTAGTCTTGATTTTGAAATTACTAATAGGAGAAACTCACTCCAACCATTGTAAACTCTTTCAGCTGCCCTCATTGAAGGAGGTGATCCTGCCCCTCTACTCTGCTCTCGGGAGACCTCACTTGGAGTATTGTGTGCAGTTCTGGTGTTCCCAACATAAAAAGGACATGGAACTGTTGGAACAAGTCCAGAGGAGGGCCACGAGGATGATCATGGGACTGGAGCGCCTCCCGTATGAAGATAGGATGAGAAAGTTGGGGCTGTTC
>JANRGW010002645.1:19487-29701 GCA_024733675.1 Psilopsiagon aymara | reverse complement strand
GTGACATGGTTTAGTGTGAGGTGTCCCTGCCCATGGCAGGGGGATTGGAACTAGATGATCTTAAGGTCCTTTCCAACTCTAAGTATTCTACGATTCTAGAGTTCCATTTAACCAGCACAAAGAAATACAAACAGTTGGGCCAGATATGTGTGTTTCAGTACAAATATAAGAAGTCTGGAAAAAAAAGTTGAAACTAAAGTTATTGTTTATAAATGAGATTGTTGGAGTAACAGGTGTGTTAGAAACTTACTAGAAGAATAATTGATGTGACAGGCATATCGGTGACAAATTACATGGGAAAGACAGGTGAAATCGTGCCTATCAGGGACCAGACTGTTTTTGTCTTAAAGTAAACTGTGATCAACTTGAAGAAAATATACAAGGATAAAATCTCATAGATTAGTTACATCACTAAAGCAGAGTCCCTGCAGATTGAAATAACAAGATTATATAGGACAAGTAAAACTGTAACACCACGGGACTACAGTATAGTATTAGGACTGTAGTACTGACTGTCCTACCTGAACAGTGGTGTTGCCTTGTGACAACCTAACAAGATCAAAGAGGGCATGAAGACAGAAATGTAATAGCAGTGGGAGACAGAATTTACCAAGGTGAGATTGGATAAGTGGGGGGGTGGGGGGGGTGGGGTGATTCTGAGTGAAGTATTAGGGGGGTTAAATAATTGCTTATATAGAGGCTATTTGTTTATTGTAATAAAAATATGTATAATATTTAATGGCACTATAGAATGCCATTAGGTTGGAAAAGACCTTCAAGATCATCCAGTCTGGCTGTTCCCCAGCAATGCCAAGGCCACAACTACACCATGTCACTGAGGGCCTGCACTACACAGTGTTATAAATTATCTTGAGACAGAGTAGTATGAAAAAAAGAGAAGAAATTGCTGTCGTGTGCCTTGAGGCCAGCAGCTTCACTGCATCTGGAAGGAAGACAAGGAGCTCACAATATAGATTCTTAGGGAAGAAAAATGATTTTGAGTATTTCCTTGCATGGGCTAGATTTTAATTTGCAGAGGACCACCACTGACTGTTTTGTATTCGTGACTTCAGTCTTAAAATTCTCTTTTCCCCTTAAAATATAGAGTTTATCTGTAAAATGAGCATCCTTTGAACCAAGCAACTGTGGGCAAGTGCTGTAGTGTGTGTGCCTAAGGAAAAACATACTTTGTGACATTAGGTCTTGAATTATCTTGTTTAACGTGTGTGTATTAGGCAAACACATAAAAACCTAGCAACCCTCTTACTTTTTTCCCCTTACGTGCTTTTTTCCTCATTCATTCATTTCCTTTCCTCCACCTCGCATCGCACAATGACGTTGAAGTGTGTTCATTTTTGTGCATGAGCGCTGAGTTTGCAGACAGGTTTTGAATTTTTCAGAGTGGAAAGCTGACAGGTAATCCTGGCCAATTGTGTTCTGTTTCTCTTTTTCTGTCAGTCACATGCTCAAAATTAGAAACTGGTGCTCTGAGCTGAAGAAGAATTGGTAATCTGGGCAGACTTGGAAAAATGACGCTTCCAAGCTACGGAGTCTAAAATTCAAGCATCCTCATTGTTTTATTGCAACTCAAATCAATCTGTTCATAAGAGTGGAGGTCATTAAGGATGGAAATCCCTCTTTAGGATGACCTTTGACGTTCATGTGAATGGTGGTGAGAGAGAGGAAGCAGACTCTCCCAGGGTGAGCTGGGATAAGCTTGAGTGATCAGTCCCTGATGGTAAAAAAGAGCTTAACGGAGCACAGAGCAAAGGCATGTATCCAGAAAATGAGTTGTGTGACTAGTTCTTGTACTCAGAGGACTTTCAGTGTGCTGCATGGGCCTGTTTGGAAGCTATCATTAAGAGATGAAGGGAAAATTTGCTGGCAAAAGGACAGTGTTCGCATACATGGTCAAGAACTGACTGTTGGACCTGAAGTTCTCCTGTCATTTCAGAAGGAGGCTCACACATAAAACAGGGTCTTATTCTGAGCAAAGGCAGTTTTCCTGTGAATGTATCCCTCCCCATAAAAGGCCCTGCTGGTAATACATGTTTTAAGCTACCATTTAAACATCTAGCTGGCTGCAGGATCTAGCACTGCACTCTCAGTGAGAGAATCATGATTTAGCCTGGTTTTCCAAGGAGAGAAGACTTAATATGATCACATTATTGCCTATTCTTTTGTAAACATAAAATTAAGCATGAACTTGTTTTTCCTGTTCTCCAGTAGATATTTAAGCCAAATTTCAGAGATGCAGAAGTCTGAGAAAGTACATTTCTAGGTTTGTAAGAATGAGCGGCCAGATAGAGGAAAACCTCTTACTGCCTCAGCTCACAGTAGGTTCCCATGAAAATTCAGTGTCTATTAAACATGGGGAACTCTACACAAGGGAAAGCCACGGGAGACACAAATTAGTAAGAATTCAGTCTTCATTAGTTTTATTGGTCATGAAAATAACTCAGAGGTTAGCAGGTTCTTGAGCAGACTTGAGTCTAAATAACACTACCTGCTCCTTCAACTAGCAGTAAGGAAAAAAGCCCAAACCCAGAAGTGTGAGTGAGCAAGCAAATGCATCTCATACGTCAACAGCAATGTGTGTCATATTGGTTTTGGTCAGCTCTTGCATTATGATTAGATTTCTTGAAGGTGGTGGTTTACCAGTTAAATAAACCATACATATCCAGAAATGGAGGGGCTGAGCTAATTTTTCAGCCTTCTTTTCTTTAAATCCAAATAACCCCCAAAATACATTTATTGTGATCAGGGATTTGTATGTCTAACCACTCAAGGTTAATGTTAAAATAGCTTAGATGACTATATGCCAGACTTAAGTACTTGCTAGCTGAGTTTGTCAGCTCAATTCTGCGTATTAAATTTCAGACATAAATTAGATCTTGGCAAGCATTGAAGGTCTGGGTTTTGTGCAAACTACAATTAAAGGTCAATACCACTAAAATGTAACAAACAGGAATCTTAGGAAATAAATTGGCTCTGTCAGATGTGCTTCAGCTAGATCTAGGCTGTAGCCTCCTTGAATGCAAAATGGAAGGAAAACTGTATGGATTGGTGTAAGTGAAGAAATGCGAGTCCTCCAGAAATCAAACAAGAGTGATCACAGAGATTTTTGGCTCCAGCTTTTTTCTTCTCTTAACTAGCAGGTAGTTAAATGTTCTTTGTATAATGGAGGGATGAAGATATTTCTTCTAATATAAATGAGCACTTTGTGCTGTTACTTTCTTGTAACACAGCAGTAAGGAATTTGCAGTTAAGGTTTTTCTGAAATCCCATCCACATAATTTCATACCATATGTGTAGCAGGGTAAATCTTTCTCTTAAATCGGGTTAGAAAGAGCAGGACACCGGAGGATCTTAATCCCTGTCTTCATGGTCCATGTTCTGGAACCAGCTCAGGGGTGATAAACACCTAACAGAATTTGTTCTCTGACCTACAGCTTATGCACTGTGGAGCTAGAATTGCACCCACGTGCCTTGGCACAGAGATGTGTCGATGCACGCCTACTCAGGCAGCTCTCCAAGTGCTTTTTGTCTGAAGGGTATCCAGCATTTTCCTTGTTTGTATGTTTGCCAGTGCTGTGTAGGAAGGCAGGGGAGGAAAAACCTGACCTACACAGCTTCTCTGCTTTAGATCATCTGTGAAACCTGTGATCCCCAGGGTGTGATGATGATTTGTGGTGCTGCTTTCTATAAAGATGATCATGTTTTCAAGGCAATTCTAGTCATTAAAAAAACACTGATTTATTTAAATCTCTTCACTGGGAGTTTTCTAGGCTGTTGCTTGGTCATTTCTTATTGTGCTTATTGCTCCATTAATTTCCACTTCTGAAATAAAGCGGTTTTATTTTGGAGTTCCCTTTTCCTGCAGTCCAGTGAATCTGTCCTAGACAGCAAATGAGAATATGCTAAATGTTGAAGGCTTGACCATCACCTCAGTAATGCATAGGCAACTTGGGAAGCCAGTGTGGTATTGAAGAAACAGGAAGATAATCATAGAATGGCTGAGGTCGGAATGGACCTCCTGAGATCGTCTAGTCTGTCCTCCCTGAACAGGTAGGGCTGCCTAAAGCATGTTACTCAGGATTGTGTCCAAATGGCCTTTGAATATCTC
Organism: Psilopsiagon aymara; assembly: GCA_024733675.1. Classification (NCBI taxonomy): domain Eukaryota; kingdom Metazoa; phylum Chordata; class Aves; order Psittaciformes; family Psittacidae; genus Psilopsiagon; species Psilopsiagon aymara. The sequence goes on along the minus strand of JANRGW010002645.1, from coordinate 25,575 downwards.
CAGAGGAAGGTGACCTCTCTGGACAGCCTGTTCCAATGCTCAGCCACCTTCACAGCAAAGAAGCTCTTCCTCATGTTCAGGTGGAGCTTCCTGTGGTTTGGTTTATGCCCCTTGCCTCTCATTCCATTGCCTGGCACCACTGAAAAGAGTTTGGCCCCATCCTCTGGCCACCCTCCTGTCAGGTACTTATACACATTGATCTGATTCCCCATTAGTCCTCTCTAGACTGAACAAACCATCTCCACAGATATACAATGCATATCTGGACCCAAAGACCATGTATTTATAGATTATATGCATGTGAAATGATTCCTGTTAGTCATAATTTTCCCCCTACATTGAGTGTAGAAGCAGGTTTTAGTTGATAGGCTACATTTATATGACAATTAAAAAATTGTGACATATGTATAGAGATTTCTTATTCCCTAGCTTTTGTGTGCATGGTAACAAAAAGGCATGTCTGAAATATGCTTTGGGCAAGGAAGTCTTTCTCTTGTACTGTGAAGGATAAGACTTGAAGTGCTCATGTGGAACACAGCTATAGTGACCCATCCAGCACAGGAAGGTCAGATCTGTGCTCAGGAAGTCTCCACCAGAAGGAGACATAGTGCTGGACCTTCAAGAGGGAAGTCTTGAGACTTGAGAGAAAGCTGCTCTTCAGAAAAGGACTTGGGGATGCTGATTGATGGAGCTGAACATGAGCCAGCTTGTGCCCAGGCAGCCAAGAAGGCCAGCAGCATCCTGGCCTGTATCAGCAATAGTGTGGCCAGCAGGACTATGGAAGTGACAATCTGGAAGTAGGGGCGCTGATGAGGCCATGCCTCGAATCCTGTGTTCAGTTCTGAGCCCCTTATAACAAGAGATGGTGGATGACATATTGAGATGCTGGAGCATGTCAAAGAAGGGAAACAGAGCTGGTGAAGGGCCTGGAGCACAAGTCTGATGAAGAGCAGCTGAGGGAACTGAGGTGATTTAATCTGGAGAAGAGAAGGCTCAGGGGGGACCTTACAGCTCTCTACCTGACTGACAGGAGGATGGAGCCAGGAGGTTGCTGGGCTCTGCTCCAAAGGAACAAGGGATAGGACGGGAGGAGACGGCTTCAAGCTGCACCAAGGGAGGTTTAGACTGGATATTGGGAACAATTCCTTCCCCAAAGGGTGGTCAGGCATTGAAATGGGGAACACCATCCCTGGAAGTATTCGCAAACTGCATAGATGAGGCCCTTGGTTTAGTGGTGACCTTGGTAGTGCTGGGGAAGGATTGGACTGCATGATCCTAAAGGTCTTTTCTAACCAAGTTGATTCTGTGACTCTAAGTCATATTTTGATACTTCTTTCTTTCTTTTTTACTTTCTATTTTTTTTAGTTTTGGCAGGGTTTTCAAAAGAAAATTTTCAGCAATAAATGATGTAGCTGTCAAAGCATGGTGTGGCATGTATATTCCTACATTGCTTGATTTAGATTTTGTTATTTTTGTTCGGAGCAACTGCTCTGTAACTGACGCTGCAGGGGTTGTGTAAGGCAGCAGAACTCTGAGGTACTAGCAGAGCGCTTCTGCTCCCAGCCTGTTTGCTTGTTTAGAATAGTTTAGGTTGGAAAAGACCTTCAAAGGTCATCTGGTCCAACCCACCTGCAATGAGCAGGAACATCTGCAACTAGATCCAAGTACAGTAGTCCTGGCTTCTCAAGCCTGCAGCTGCGAAACTTTGGTTTATCTACAAGAGGAGGGCCCAGGCAGGGGCAGCCCATAATGCTCTGTCCTGTGACTTTTTTAGGCTTGGAGCAACCTGGTGTCCCTCTCCATGGTAGGGGTTTGGAACTGAATGAGCATTAAGGTTCCTTTCAAACCAACCCATTCTGGGATTCTATGGTTTGTTTCTCTGCTGAGGCAAAATTGTTCACAAAGAGGTAGTGTCACACATCCCCTCAGAGCTGAACTTGGAGTCAGCAGTTCATTTCTGATTGTCTTGTGAATGGCTCTGAAATGGAAGTTCAGGGATGTTCTCTGTACGGCCTGTGTCAGCTGTTTCTCTGGGTGCAGACATGCTGTGATTAGGTTATCCTTTATTCTGATGTCTGCTGAGCCCTTGATGTACCCGATCGGTTAGGCGTAGGAGAACTTCCAGTCTTATTACAGTCAAAATAAGCAATTCAAGCAGTTAACACAGCTCCTCCTGACAGAAGTAGGTCATGGAGGAATCTTCTGGACAGCTCAGTCTCTCCAGAGGGGCTACAGACTCCCATTCTTCTTCCCCTGCAAAAGGGAGAAGGGGAGTGAGTAGGGGGTGAGAGAGCACCTTGAGCAGCCATGCTCAGGAGAGGGCTCAAGCCTTCAGCACTTTGTCAGTTCTTTTAATAGCTTTCTAACCCTTTCATATTTTTCTTTAACCCATTGAGAATAGGTTTTGAATGCTGCTTTTGTGCCCCACAATCTTAGATTTCTAAGTAGTTGATTTCTCAGTGGATAGCATACATGCATGCCTAATGATGTTTGCAGCTACTATGTCCTTACATACTTTGTTACTAACTGACCATTTTATGGCAGTATCTCAGTTAACTTGAGTGTAAAAAATAAAGATGTGTAAAGGATGGTGCCATTCATTCACTGCTGATGGGGAGCCAATTGCTCTGTCCTTTCCTACTGCTTTTTATTTGCACGTTCAAGATTAGCACTATTCTCAAAGGAGCAGCTTCAGGCAGCAGCTTGTACCACGAGCTGTAGTGGCTCCTCTTCCCCTGCAGTGATGGTGAGCTGATCTTAGAAAACCTTACTGAATCTCAGAGCCCATAATTTGAAACATATGGTGGGATGTGAAAAATAAACAGGATGGCTGGAGCCAGAAAAAAAAAATGGGATTGTGAAAATCCTCTCTCCCTTAGATATTGAAGGTGAATGTAGCTTTTTATATATTTCTGTATATTTTCAGTATGTTAGAGATCACACTGATAGAGGTATTTAGAAGACTGATGAAGTTTCAACCCTAAAAAATTCATACTGCTTACTGTGTAGTGCTGTCTGCTGCTGCTTGTCTTTGCCCCTTTGGTCAGATTGCTCATGTGCTGCTGTACTTATGATACTGGCCATGGTGCTTGGTTGGGCCGTTAGTGTTGCAAAATGCCTGTGTTGCTGTTGGTTATCCCATTTCAGTATTGCTTATCTTCAGGTTCAGTGCAAGCTAATACTGATTATATCCTGATCAGCACACTTTTAATTTGTAGATTTTATAGGCTTCTGATTTGGCTTAAGAATAATTTTTGTCTGCCTTCAACATTATTTTCAAAACATCAATCAATACTATGCTGCTATTGCCTATTGCTTTAGCTGCCTCTGTTTCTTTTTCTGCCTTATCTGGTGTCCAGCTGAACATTTTGTCCCAGCTGTGTGAGGAGGAAAAGCAGATGTGATGGCTTTACCTGAGGAGCATGTATGTGGGAAAACCAGAATACAGCCTTCAGCAAAATCTGTTCCTTGCCCAAGAGCAAAAGTAACTTGGCAAAATACCTCTGCAAGAGAACATGCCTCTGGCTTTGATATAAGCAATCAGTGGTTGCATGTTTGTGTCTTAGTGGAAACCACTCTGTATGTTTTCTGGTTTTGTCATCAGTATTTCATACAAGCCTTGGCTGAGTGGTGAGTTTTGGAAATGGCCTGAGAGTAGGACAGAAATTGCCCTCGGTTCAAACGGAGTTGACTCTGGGGAAAAATCTGACAAAGAATTGATGCCAGTACATCTTGATTTGGGAAAAGCTAGAAAATTAACTGATGATGAGGAAGGATGTATTGCACTTGAGTATGTTCTTAATGAGAAATAACTAAACCAAATAGACTTCTGGAGAAATTCAGAGTGGTCAGATGACGAAAGGTGTAACAAAAGGAAAATGCACATTGCATTTGGAACAGGCTGCCCAGGGCAGTGGTGGAGTCACTGTCCCTGGAAGTGTTCACAGACCATGTAGATGAGGCCCTCAGTGACAGGGTTTAATGGTGGCCTTGGCAGTGCTGGGGAGCAGTTGGAATTGATGAGCTTAAAGGGTCTTTTCCAACCAAGTTGATTCTATGACTCTTTGATTTTTTGGCTATGGTATGGCTACCTTAATTTCCTCTACTATACTAACAAGGGTATGGGGAAAGACTTCAATATATCAGAAATGCTAGTTTCTATGATTCCAACAGAGTTTAAGTTCTGTATTCCTTCTCCCAGCCAACCTCAGCTGAAGTATCCAGAAAGGAAGCTCACATGGGTCCATTCAAGGTGGAAAAAACCTAAGAGCATGGTAATGAATTCTGTTGTGGTTTTTATCAGCATTCAGAAGGTAATGTAGCAGGGGCAGCTTGTGTGCCCAAAAGAAATTGCTTTAAAGCCCTAATCCTGCAGAACTACCCACATCTGCTCAGCACCTTTTGGTTTATGTATTTTCTTTGGACTCTACTTTGCTTTGAAGCTGTGACTCAAGTATATAAGTAGCTCTGAAAACTATAGGAGAATAGGCAGGCAACAGGTTACTGATGTTTGTGTGTGGGCAAAAGGAATCATGGAATGGTTTTGGTTGGAAGGAACCTTAAAGCTCATCTGGTTCCAGCCCCGTGCCATGGGCAGGGACACCTTTCACTAGAGCAGGTTGCTCCAAGCCCCGTCCAACCTGGCCTTGAACACTGCCAGGGATGGGGCAGCCACAGCTTCTCTGGGCACCCTGTGCCAGTGTTTTCCACACTTCAGAATTTTCATGTTAGTATACTCTTATGATTTTATGCTATATATTTTAATTTTGTTTAATACAGTAGTATATGCTTTAAAAACAATCACTTTTGGTTACACTGGCTATTGGCATTCCAGCCTACAAATCTGAACATTAATGTAGTAGTGTATTGTACCCACACACTTCTCCATTGCAAAGGAAGAAGAGGAATGGAAAAGCTGGTTATGTTATAAAAAAGTCATTTGTTGAAATAGGTCTTAAGGGGCTAGTTGTAAAAAAAAAAAGCATAATTCTGAAATTATTATTTCTGTTACTTTAATAATAGGGGGGAAATTAAAATAAAGGCAGTCACATTTAGGAAGAATGGTATTACCCTTGATTGTGCAACAGCATGCAGGTTCTGTGCAAGTGGAAGAGATAAAAGGATATTCAATGTGGGACAAATAGATTTAGGGCAACTTGATTACAGCTTTATTGAATAATGGGCTGGAGTGGGAATGGTATAATTTCTAAAGTGTTTAAACAAGATCTCATAGGCAAAAGGAGTGATATTGAGTAGGAACTGCTGGAGATATAGTCTGTGAAAATCAGGATATGTAATATTCACATGAAAAGGATGAGTTATGATTTTAATGGAGATGAAAATGAATTTTTTTCTCATCCTTCTGAGTCCACTCTATAAATCCTCTTATAATGATGGTAGACTGCTTTCTCTAAATCCTACCTACCTATGTGGACCTTTGCATATGCATGATGTGCATGCTGAGAGATGAAAGGGGAGGTTTAGTTTCAAGGATTTGTCTCATTAAGGAACCCACTTGATATCCTAGTCCTTCTTTTAGCGGTAGCCATTTCTGCAGAAGGAAGGATGCAGTAAGATAGGAACTGCTGCTTAGCTGCTCTGCTCCAGAGCACCAATGTGAGCCTGCATTGAAAGCGATCAGGAATTACTTGCAGATTCTTTCTTTACAAATAAAGGGGGAAATAGAATAGAGAATGCTTTTAGAAAAGGCTTTTCCTTCTGACAGTTGAAAGTGTTATATTCTCTTGAGGATACCCTGCAGTCCTGTGTCCAGCTTTGGGGCAACAACACAAGAGGAACTTGAAGCTGCTACAGCGAGTCCACAAAGATGCTCCGAGGGCTGGAGCAGCTCTGTTCTGGAGACAGGCTGAGAGAGCTGGGCTGGTTCAGCCTGGAGAAGAGCTGTGAGAAGACCTTATAACAGTCTTCCAAAACTTAAAGAGGCCAACAAGAAATATAGAGAGGGGCTTTTGACAAGGGCCTGTAGGGAAAGGATAAGGGGGAATGGCTTTAACCTGACAGAGGGGAGATTGAGATGAGACATTAGGAAGAAATTCTTCCCTGTGAGGGTGCTGAGGCCCTGGCACAG
>JANRGW010002645.1:0-19387 GCA_024733675.1 Psilopsiagon aymara | reverse complement strand
GGAGGGAGAAGAGAAAATAATTATAAAATTTTATTCAGATAAAACTGATTTATTGCTTTGGATCAGAATTCCATTATTGTTTGTATTTTCAGTCCTTCAGGCAGGAACTTCAACACTAGTGCACTCCCCAGGTTCAGATAAGTGTGACTGACTTTACATACCAGCTTTTTTCCATTGACTTCAGTGCATGGATCGGCTGTCCTAAAGAAACAAATCTGTGTAGCTTTCTGGGATTGCAGCCTTCATATGTAAAATTTAGTCTTAGAATCCCAGACTGGTTTGGGTTGGAAGGGACCTTAAAGCTCATCCAGTTCCAACCCCCTGCCCACAGGCAGGGACACCTTCCACCTGGAATGTATTTCTTTAATTTACTGTGATGAAAGAGAGTAACCTGTTCATTTTAAGAGCTTTCCTTTTTGGGAGGGCAGTGAGTGTTTTCTCAGTGAGATTGCCAGAGCTTTTCAGCTATTTAGTGATGTCTGTAGGTTGGTGTTTATCATTTTGGAAAATATTTTGGGAGTTACTTTCACAGTTTATCCATCTGGGCTTAATAATTGTTGGTTATATGAAGAACAAAAGAATCATAATATTGTTATAGCTAATCCTCTTTCATATTAGCAACAATTTGTGGACTTCTCAGACAATGATTTAGGCTTAGGAAAGAATAGCAAGGCAAAGGTTTTAAGCACAGGGTTTGAGATGTGACTGACCAGGCAAAGGGGAGCTTTGTTGCTTTGCTGCTTGTCTTTCAGCCAGGGGCAGGCGTGCAGTGATAGGAATGTGATGGTGCCATGCAGCTGATAACACACAGAGCAGCTGTCAGTGGAAAATAAAAGAGAAGATGTCCCTTCCTGAGCCAGCAGTGGTGGTGCAATTGCTTTTCTCAAATGAACCTTGTTCCTTATAATCCCATTGTAATATCCACACACATCTCCATCCCAAAGTTACCCACTTCAAGATGCAACCACCCCTCACTGAACATGTGCTCTGTTTTATTGACTGTACCTTCAAGAGAGAAGGGAGAGAATTTTGCTCCAATGGGTAACACAAGTCTGTATGACCAGAGTGACTCAAGCTCCCCCTGAATGTAAAGAGTAAGTGTAAAAGTGAATAGAGAGGAGAAGATGGGTAAGACTCCATTGTACTGGATGGGCTGAACTTGTCTTCTCCACAGGGGCACTTCTTGGGCAAGAACTTTATTTGATGAACACTAAATGGTCAACTCGGCTAGCTGGTATTAACGATTATAGTTGAGTTGTGTATTGCTTCAAGATGGTTTTGCAGTCAGTGTGCTGTCAACAGCTATTTCTGACCCTTATCCTGTCCCAAACTTCCATTTTGTATAATAAAAGTCTCCAGCTGATGTCTTTTTTGTGTAAGTTTCTGGAGATTTGAATAATTGAAATGAGGGATTTGACTTTGTGATATTGTCAATGCAGGGCCATGAACCTCCGATAGGTTGGGTGTCTAGGAGCGTCCTCACTCTGTGATGTGGACACTCTAGTTGGGCATAAGGGTCCTGCTGACTTGGGATACTGACAGGCTGATCAAATATAAAGGGCTTGAGGAAACCCCCTTTTCAGCATGACAGCCATATGTGGAAAAGTGCTGGGCTTTGGCATCTTGGGCCATACAGAGCTCATGGCCCAGTTCACTGTGGCCTGCTTGCCAGCAAAAGTGAGTGCTGAATGCCCAGGCTCTCCAAAGAGAGGTTTGGGTTCGCCATAGCCAAAAAGGCTCCAGGTAGTGTCAGCATGAGACTGAGCCCTGGTTCCCTCTTGGCTCATGTTAGAGGCGAGCCCTGTCCCCTCTCCTAGCAGTGTGCAAACTTGGAGTCAAACCTGGCTGTAAAGCCCGATAGTAGTTTATATGATGCCAGCATCTGTTTTAAGATCGGCTGTTTCAGGTAAAGAGACTATTAAATAGGGAAAGAATAATTTTCTGTCACAGTAGTTGTATTTTGAAGTGACTGGTAAGTCTAAAGATGCATCAAATTAAAAATAATGCTGCTGATAATCTGTACAGCTCCTTCCAAACAGATCACACATCTGTATCTTCATTGCCCTATCCATGCAGCTGCTTCTGGGCATGTACATTTTATGAGTCTTTCAAATCTTAAGAGTTCTTTTGGGGCAAAACTGGTAAAACTGCTTTAATAAACATATATGAGGGTGAAAATGGAAACTACTGATCACTGCTGCTTGTGTTCCAGACGCTTGATATTTCTGGCTGTCCCTTGAGCAATAGATGAGAAATGACTCTATAGTTTTAATTTGAATTCATTTTAGGACTTGCACTTTTGATTAAAGATTGATCCTTTGTCACTCACAAGCAATAAATCTGGATAGTGTCATGAGAGGAAATCATTTACACAGGAGCAAGTCCTCAGCAGCTGTGCTGTGCTTTCGTGAAGCTGTGTTTATCTGCACTAGGTGAGCATTTGCCCTGCTGTATTTATTGCATCATGAGTGTTCTGTTCTGAATAAAAGCAGGTCTCTGTTCATCTTCAAGAGGATGAAATAGGTCCCAAGTTGCTATAAACAGCTGTAATACCTCTGGCCTTGGCAGCTGTCTGCTGAAATTACAACTTTGTATTAGGAACATGCCCTCATATCCAGTTTTTAATGGTGGTGGACAGTACATTTCCATCTGTTACTTTCTTTGCATGCTTCATATACTCTTATATTGATGTACATCCAGACCTATGCCTATTACTCAGCTCTTACTCCAGGACAGTGACATTTCTGTGGCTGGAAATGCTTCTGAAGGGCTCCTATAGGTGCCCGGGTGTCTCTTTCTGGCCAGAGACCACCATGGCCCGGGCACCTGGAGCCACCTTTGCCCAACACAGCAGTAGGAGGGATTCTCTATAGGTTTTTTTCCTGTTTCACCAATCCCACTTTTCTTTCTCTCTCTGTTCTTTTTAATTTAAGTAAAAAACATGTTATTTGCTAACCATTGCTCCCATTCCATCAGAACAGGAACAGGAGGTGTGTGAAATGAAGAGCAGGATGAGGACAATATAGTTACTTCCGCACAAGTGAATCTAGAGACAACAATTAGATGTCTCACTATGTTATTTTACGTTTGAGCTACTTATATCATCTCCTACTTCTGAAATAGGATCCCAGCTATTTCCAGTAATGCTGGATGAGGATAATTTGAATAAGAATTTTTTTTTATATCATTTTTTTGATGATTCTAGGGTAAAATATTAAAATCCCAAGTGTTTCTATGGATTCTTTATCTGAAAATCAAATCCAAGTAAGGGCTAAGAGTTCTTTTTTAGGACTGATGATTTTATCAATTATGTTTAAAGTTATCCTGCACGTAGAGCCGGATCCTAATGGGGTTATTACTGTGGGACAAGGGAATGTTTTGCTGCCTGGTCAGTTCAAATAAATCCAAATAAAACAGTAAGAAGCATTTTTATTGGTTCCTTGCTATTAAAAAAACACATCCTGAAATAAAAACCACTGAACACCACCTCCTCCCCCCAAACAAAATGCCCCCATCCCCTCCTTTACCCCCCAATGTAATGGGAACAGCCAGTCTTCCTTATGTAGGTTGCATTTCTCCTGGGGTACATAAACCATCTCAAATCACTTAGGACTGAATTTGGAATTTGATTGTAAAGACTATCACATATTTTTAGCTTATTTTGATAAGCACCCTCTGAAGTGCTGCTTTTCTTACCTTTAGTGCCATGTGAAGTATGAAAGAAAAGTTCTAAAATACAAAAAGCAAAGTATTTATTTCATAGATAGGAGCATATTTCCTACCAGTCTTCTGTTGTTTTCTCTATATTGTGTATGTAAGGATCGTTTTCCTCTGCAGTTTCTCAAGCCACAAAAAAAATAAAAAAGGGAGGGGAGGAGGGAAGCTTGTGTAGTTGAATTCAATTTTGTTTGGAAGTTACTGTGAGTATCTGGCTACTATCATAGTTGTAAAGGCACCAGGCTTTAGAGCCCCCTTCTAATCGGTGAACAGTACTGCCACAGTAAAGAATCTCTCCTTTGTATATTTTCCAAATATTGACATGAGCAATAATATTATTTACCATTACCACTTCATATCTTCCAGGGTAGCTCTTAGAAGATATGCTTTTACAAATGACAACAAGGAAAGGCAGCTCTCACACAGGCAAAATAATTAGCATCCATCTCTAGTTCTCTACCTGCTAAAAAGACTGAAAGCCACACTATCTGAATCTGCTGATCTACACGTCTCAAATAGCTGTTAAGTAACAGCAAAATAAAACCTATAATTGGCTGCTGCAAGCTGCAGGATCTGTTCCAGGTCATCGCACACCAAAAGCCATCCTTTGATTCCTTTCCTTGCATGCCTTTGTAATCCATCTTTTGTTGTTTTAACCTTTAGTCTGCATTGTAATTCCATTGCTTTCTTTTATTCCTCTATCCTATAGTGTAAATTAAGCAATAACCCAGGAATGGTTGCGCTAAGTGACTAAATCTTAAGTCACTAGGAGCATTTGTGGCTCTTGGGATGGATGTGGTGGCTGCAAGAGCATGCTTCTGTTTTCCCGATGTGGTTTTTTGACTTTTAATCATTTCAGATTGTTATTATCATAAAGGTGCATTGCCAGGGATGCCCAATTCTATAGCATCTTGTTGGTCAGAGTAGGGCCAAACAGTAAAGATCTAAGATCTAATGCCCTCCTTCTAATGCTTGACCAGGTTCATTCAAATCAGTGTTTGATGCTGTGTGTCTGGTTGACCTGCGCTGTGTAGCTGAGATCAGGTTTGTTCAGGGAAAATACCTGAAACCTCTGAGCTTATCTTTAATTAGGTCCCTTCCAATCCTATTTTTGCAAAGCATTTGACACTGTCCCACATGACATCCTTGTCTCTAAGTTGGAGAGACGTCAATTTGATAGGTGGACCACTCGGTGGATAAAGAACTGGCTGGATGGCTGCATGCAGAGTTGTGCTCAATGGCTCAATGTCCAGCTGGAGGCCAGTAACGAGTGGTGTCCCTCAGGGATGGGTGTTGGGATCAGTCTTGTTCACCATCTTTGTAGGTGGCATGGACAGTGGGATTGAGTGCACCCTCAGCAAGTTTGCTGATGACACCAAGCTGAGTGGTTCAGTCGATATGCTGGAGGGAAGGAATGCCATCCAGAGGGACCTTGACACGGTTGTGAGGTGGGCTGATGTCAACCTGATGAAGTTTAACCATGACAAGTGCAAGGTCCTACAGCCACAGGTTGGGCAGAGAAGATATTCAGAGCAGAGAAGGACTTGGGGGTGTTGGTCAATGAAAAAATGAACATGAGCTGGTTTCAGTGTGCTCTTGCAGCCCAGAAAGCCAACTGTATCCTGGGCAGCATCAACAGAAGCGTGACCAGCAGGTCGAGGGAGGTGATCCTGCCCCTCTGATCTGCTCTTGTGTGTACTTGGAGTATTGTGTGCAGTTCTGGTGTCCTCAATATAAAAAGGACATATAACTGTTGGAACAAGTCCAGAGGAGGGTCATGAGGAGGATCGTGGGACTCAGGCACCTCCTGTATGAAGGTAGGATGAGAAAGTTGGGGCTGTTCAGCCTGGAGTAGAGAAGGCTGCGTGGAGACCTCATAGCAGCCTTCCAATATCTGAAGGGGGCCTTTAGGGATGCTGGGGAGGGACTCTTCCTTAGGGACTGTAGTGATAGGACAAGGAGTAATGGGTTAAAACTTACACAGGGGAAGTTTAGATTGGGTATAAGGAAGAAATTCTTGCTATGAGAGTTACAAGGCATGTTGATAGCCCACTAAACCTCCTCCAGATGAACTCTCATGGGAGGCTGTATGTGTGTATAGGCATTAACTCTCGCACAAAGTTATAATGTTTTAGTTGAGATTCTTCTGTCTTGCCTCACTGTTTCCGATCAGACAGCAGTGGCATGCCTGACTCCAATTCTCAGAGTAGTCTACTGAAAGAAAATAAGACAGCTGACTGTACCTAGGAGAGATAGCAAGATATCTGTTTTATGGAAGAGCAAAATGAACATAACTAACTAGTTTCATCAAGGTTAATTTACAGGCACTGAATTTGGTTGAGTTTGTTCTGGTGAGTTTTTCCTTCTTTAGTGGATTTATCTGTGGTACCATGTTGCAGTCTCTTAGAGCTGCAGATGGACAAACCTCTTTACCCACACCTAGAAAGGGGATCTTTAGATACAATTCTGTTTGGGTTATTCTGTTCACTTCTTTTAGAAAAGTAAAGGGGGATGCAGATATTTCATGTGTAGTATAAGTCCATCCTGGGCCCGCAGATTTTACTACAAAGCAAAGGAGTACATTTTCCTTGAGCATCATTCTGAGATATCATTTGACACTGGCACAGGGTGCCCAGGGAAGCTGTGGCTGCCCCATCCCTGGCAGTGTTCAAGGCTAGGTTGAACAGGGCTTGGAGCAGCCTGGTCTAGTGGAAGGTGTCCCTGCTCATGGCAGGGGGTTGGAACTGAATGAGCTTTAAGGTCCCTTCCAACTCAAACCTTTCTGTGATATTATCTGGCTCCATTCAGACTTGCTTCATGCCCACTTAATCCTGTGAATGACGATTAATGAAGCAACAAATGCAGTTGATATGTCAATGACTTTCTTATTTCCCACCTGGAATCACTGGGTTATAGCTGAGATTATAGGCATTTTATTCACAGTCCATCATTTGTAAACAATACCTCCTCTTGCAAGGTAAAGCAGGAGCATGTTGTTGCCTGTGTGCCATGCTGCTGTGGGCCTAGAGGGTGCCTTGCTTTATGTGTGTGATAATGATTATTCTGACTCTCCTAGTTTAAAATCTGCATCTTCATCTTTTCCTTGAAGGAGGATGAATTTTTTAAACATGGAAAATTTCCATATTCACCATTATTTTCTCAAAAAGGAATTCAATGTGCATATTCCATGTAGGCTATTGATTAATTCCCAGGGCAAATGGACTCTTTAGCTTTACCATCTCACTCCCAGTTACCTGTTTTCTGCTAAGAAAATACATTGAGCTATGATTTTGACAACTGCAGTTATGAAAACACATTTAATTTTAATATTGCATAGTCTTAAAATATTACTGGGCAGCTGGTTGGTCAGAATATGCAGAGAAACATACCTGGTTTTGATGAGTGTGGCTGAGCAAATAAATTACCTACACGTTTGTAATTTTATCTTCATCAGTTTTCTGCAGGGAGATGGGTGAATGCTCAGAGTAGCCTTAATCAGATTCTCTTCTGCAAAATATTACTGAAAATTAGGTTGTTGATTCTTTAAATAACAATAGCAGAAGTAACAAATAGAACCAATTAATCTTCATGAGTAGATAGATTCATCCTAGTTATCTGTGTGTACTGCATTCACATCAACATCTGGAAATGAATTTAGGAGAGAAACCCTACTCAGGTGTGAGTGCCAATTTGTCTGATGCATTTTGACAGATATCGCCACCTCCACATCTTCAAAGGTAAGGGAAGAAAAGGGGAGTGGAGAAAGGTTTATATCATGATTGCTCGAGCTTGAGGAAACAGTGAAGCCTTCACAAGAACCTCTTTCTCCTGGAAGGCTGAGGAACAACTCCAGCAACACAGGAACTGGTGATTGTACAAATTTGGGATATTTTTCCAGTGAAGGGAATCTTCATTAACCTGTGCCCTAGGGAACCTGCTGTGGCTTTGAGCTGGTTTTCTCAAGTCTTTGAAGGAGTCGGGCTTGCACAATGGCATGTGTTTGTCAGGTACACCTGAGTGGTTTTTAGTATGCACCTGTTATCTAATTGGGTGTTTCGATTTTACTGTTGAGCATCCTGCTGAGCAAGACTGGAGGAGGCCACGGAGATGCTCTGAGGCCTGGAGCACCTCTGCTATGGAGAAGGCTGAGAGAGCTGGGCTTGTTCAGTCTCAGAAGGGGAAACCTTAGAGCAGCTTCCAGTGCTGACAAGAAGCCTGGAGAGGGGCTTTTGACAAGAGCCTGTAAGGACAGAACAAGGGGGAATGGTTTTAACCAGCCAGAGGGGAGATTTAGATGAGACATTGGGAAGAAATTCTTCCCTGTGAAGGTGGTGAGGCCCTGGCACAGAGTGCCCAGAAAAGTGGGGCTATGCACTTGTCTGCCCTATGGCTGCTCCCCATCCCTGGCAGTGTTCCAGACCAGGTTGATGGGTCTTAGAGCAACCTGGTCTAGTGGAAGATGCCCTGCCCATGGCAGGGGTTTGGAGCTAGATGAACTTAAAGATCCCTTCCAACCAAACCAGTCTGGGGTTCTATGATCCTTTGAAAATCAGACGTTATTTAAGGACACCTGCCTACTCTTAAACATCAAGAAACTGAAACAGTAAGCTGGCTCAGTTACTCAATGGTAGCATGGGTTAGAGTTGGCAAAAGCTGTATTTGACCACAAGCCAAGGCCATTAAGACCCTGAGGGGGTTTTGTTGTTGTTGCGGTTTGTTTTGTTTTATTTTTGCTGTTTTTTTTTAACATATACCTGAAGTGGGGCTCAGGTATTGGAAAGCGCTGAAGAAAAAAGCCTCAATGAACACCTATTTATGCTATTTTTAATCTGTGCCTTTTGGAATTGAGCCCGGGAGCAAATGTGAATGGTGCCAAAGGCGGCTGTTAGGTATAGGAATGCCTGCTGTTCACTCCAGGCATAAGTCAAATTGACAGGTTGTTTAAGTCTTAGCTGAAATGTGCTGCTCTTTAAAATAAGAAAAAAAACCTTGTAACCAGAACCTTAATTATCATAGTAGGTGGCAGATAGAGCTGCTGAAATACCTCTTGTTCAAAATATTCTATTTGATAAGTGGTAGCATTTATCAAATATTTCCTATCACATCCCTATGGAAAAGGTTGACTGACAAGCTTAGCTCATGAAAGTAAAGAATTTAATTGTCCAATGGCTCCTGAAGCCTTTTCCCTCAGAGATGTCTGGAAACCTCATTTTAACTCAATACTTCCACAGTAATGCTGAATTTGATGCACAGCCGCAGTTGAGAATGCAGTTGAACAGATAGCAGGAGGAGTAAAAGTTTTTCTTTCATACATACTAGCAGTGAAAAGTATCCAAACTTCTAATTCAGCTTATAAATTCTCTTCATCCATGCTCCACAGTTAATATGCATTTCCTGGAAAGAGAAGCGCTCAGGTGAGTTTTGCACATGTAGGTAGGGACACATGGATAGGATTTTCTGTGTACATAGATGTAGCTGTAAACCAGAGATACAAAATTGGATATGAGGAAGAAATTCTTTCCTGTAAGGGTGGTGAGGCACTGGAATGGGTTGCCCAGGGAAGTTGGGAATGCTCCATCCCTGGCGGTGTTCAAGGCCAGGTTGGACAGAGCCTTGGGTGATACGGTTTAGTGTGAGGTGTCCCTGCCCATGGGACTAGGTTGGAACTAGATGAACTTAAGGTCCTTTCCAACCCTAACTATTCTATGATTCTATGATTCGGGTTTTATATATATGTGCTAGATATATTGTCATTAATGCCTCTTGTAATTAAAGTAGAAGTTAAAAATGAGAGATGATATAAAAGCATTTAAATATATTAACTATTCATATGGCAAATACTTCGTTTGCGTTCTCCACCATTAGACTTTCATCTAATCCCATATTTTAGTCCAGCATCATTATTTACAGACACCATCATCATTCTCAAAAAGTGACACATCCCTTTTTGGCAAAATGTCACATTCAGCAATATCACAACATCTATACTAAACAGAACAGTTAGTGTAATTAAAAGTCAGTTATAGAATCAACTAGGTTGGAAAAGACCTTTAAGATCATGAAGTCCAACCATCCTCTTAACTGTTAACCATTAATGTTAACTCCTGAGATCATTTCTGCATCAAAATGGTTCAATCCTTTGAATGAAATTTCAGAAAGTTAGTACAAATCTTAATTAATTTCATGCGATACTTTACTAGATAGAGTGGAAAAGGATTATGATTTTATTTTTTCCCCAGAATAAAATACTCTAAGAATTGAAACACACCCTAAACTTGACCAGATTAATGACTGAAAACAAAATAGCCCTTCGTCAACCAAATGAATGCCAAATGGAGTTTAACATTTCCATCTTCTAACATACAGAGTGCATCAGCACATCTCTACAACCGTCAAAACAGCAGCCTATGTGCAAGTGCATTTTGTGGTGTGCAATTGACTCCATTGAATAGATCAAATGTTGTCAGGAAACTGTATGGGTGAAAAACATCACTGAGAACTAGAACAAACACATACACAGCTGTCAATAAAGGACAGAAGCACTCCTCTGCAGGAGAGTACTTCTTGTCTTTTTTGAAGTGCATCTCCTAACACTACACACCGCTTTGGTAACAAAGCGGAGTGGGCTTGGATCACAGGAGCTGGATTCCTTTCAGATGAGACTAAATGGCAAAATGCATTCTCAGGAAGGCATCTGATATGCTCCAGGTGCAGATGGACATTCAGTCCACAGGAACATAGAATTGCGTGTCAAACAGGAGATCCATCGAAGTGTATAGCATAGATATTGGCTCCCCAGAGGAGCTGCTTTGCTCTGCAGACACCCTCCAATGGGCTGTGCTTGGTGGAGATGCAGAATAATCTGTGTTTCAGCCATTAACTGTCTTACCTGTGGAGCAGGGTAGTCACATCCAAACCGCTACTGGGGCTAGTGTCAGTGGGGCACACATTAAGCCTCAATTCATGCCTTGTAAATGTTGGAAGTAATGTCAACTGGAATGTGCCAAAGCAGTGCCAGTGACTCTTTTGACAACATCATGGTTGTGGCAGTTTTGTTCTCCCAACTGGAAACAACATTGGATACCTTCAGTTCAGTAGTTTAGGTGCAGCCCCTTTTTACCCAAGCTGGTGCTTCAAGGAGGACTGTCTGAATCTGGACTCAAATGTTTTGGGGTCCTTGGTTGTGTGGCAGACCCATATTGCTGACTGAGCTATGAGCCTTGGTAGTTTCAGGCCCGTTGGGCTGAAGAACCCAGTGCCCAAATGGCCCCAGAAGCAGGAGTGCTCTGTGTGGCAGGGCTGCCCAAGGCAGGCATGTGGGAGCCCTAGTTGATACCAGAAGGGGTATGTTTAGGAGGAGTTCTCAGCCTTCACAGCTTTGTAGATATTTGCAACTACAGGCATCCTGACTTTAGTAAATTCATGTTATTAACAGTCATTCATGAGAATTTTCATGAAGAGATGTTACAAACAAACCTGTGACAGAAGCAGAGATGATAAATCCCTGATAGAAGTGATGGAAATATCAGGGAAGGAAGGGAGCCTACTGCAAAAGTTCTGTCTCTGAAAGACAGGGTTAGGAGGTATCTTCTGTACCTTTTCTTCCCTGGTGTTGTTTCCATGTAAACATTTTAGGTCTGGGAAGTGTTTTCTTGCTCATCACAATAGAATTGCAGAGATCAAAGGTCAGAAGGTAAACTTGCAATACATTTTCACAGACTGAATTAATACCCAAGAGATTAGTAGTAGTCAGAGTATGGGAATGGAAAAAGCTTCTACCAGCCTTTTTCCAAAAATACTCAAGATGTGTCAGACAGTTTTTGGTTGGGTTTTGTTTTCACTGTGATGATATTCTTTACCTTCCTCTTCATCTTATGAGAATTAAAAATACTGAATTCTAAAGTCTTTTGCTAGAAATACATTGAGTGTAGGAGATAAACGAAGACAGAAAGACCAACGCACCGCAGTCTGTTACAGAAGAAGTTTGTTGTTATTTCAGAAGCCAATGCGTTCAACCTCAGAAAGAGCAGATGGAGTCCTGAAGAGCCATCTTGAATCTCAAATGTGTAGTGTTGTAGTAAAGTCCTAGTAAATTCACTGAGGTAATTCAAATAGGTAGAGATCATGAACTACTTTTTGGTTCAGTTGGCTTTTCTTTGGCAGTTCGCATGGTCTCAGGCAACTATTTCATATGCATTAAACAATGTACCTTTGCAAGGCTGTAGAAGTAGGAAGATACTGCTACTGCAGTATTAGTTTGCTGTTTTACAGTGCATGTCCCAGAGCCTAGAAGGAACCTCTCTCAGGTGATTTAATCAGAAGATCCCCAGGGTCTTCTCTCTGCCACCCTTCTCTACTCCAGTGTGGACAAAGCTTGGCACAGGCATTGTCCTGCTATGTTAGACCAGTGATCTAAACATCCTCTTTGGTGTGGTGCCAATTTATTTAGGGGATATTTCATCAAACACAATTAAGCTTTTCCCCCCCCCCCCCCCTTTTTTCCCTTTTTTTGTCTACAATATCCTTTTTTAAAACCCTGCTTGATTCCTGTTGATGTTCAGGTCATACATGGCACTGCAGAACAGTCCCAGGGTCTGGATTAGATAGAGAGGATGCAGATAGGATGGGTGGCTGACACCAACTCTGAGAGAGTGCATGAACAGAAGGTGCAAAAGTGTATGCTGAATAAAAACAGAAGGTTGAAGGTGGAGTAAGTGATGGGAGGGGCTCTTCATAAGGGTCCTGGCAGCTCCAAGTACTGGAAGTCCAAGGGAGATTTAGATGAGGTATTAGGAAGAAGCTGTTCCCTGTGAGGGTGCTGAGGCCCTGGTGCAGGGTGCCCAGGGAAACTGTGGCTCCCCCATCCCTGGCAATGTTCAAGGCCAGATTGAATGGGGCTTGGAGCAACCTGGTGTCCTTGCCCATGGGAGGGGCTGGAACTGGATGAGCTTTAAGGTCGCTAACCCAAACCATTCTATGATTCCATGTTTCTATGAAGTCCCTCTGTTAAGTCTGATTTTGTTTGAGGTAGAGGCTGGAGGGTTACACGGATTCCTTCGTGCTTTGATTCCAGCAGTGTTAGTAGGGTGATAGATGTATGGTACTGATCAGCACAGTGAGCCAGCAAGGGGAGCATCATCACTCGCAGCTGAGAAAAGAACTCTGGTTGGGTTTGTAGGGGAAGAGGTGCTTCAGCACCTCTTGGGGTGCTGGGTAACCACTGGATAAAAGTCTTGTGCAGCTATAGTAGCCCTGGTTTTCTGAGGAGATAATGAAGTCTTGGGCAGAGCTGCAATGGTGCAAGTGGCACAGATAACAGATACTTAGGTGAGAGGAGGAGTTTGAGGGCTAAAGAGTGAGATGGTTAAGGTGAAATAATGAGCTATATGTTCCAAAGGGGCCACTTATTTTGAACGCCCTACTTTTTAGGGGCTGCAATGTGAACTGCTTCGGTAAAACTCACAAAGGGGTTAGAAGTGAAGTGAAAATGAGTTCCCATTTCTACGTTGCTTTGCACAAAAGAAAAATAACAGAAAGAGTATGTGACTATTTGAGAGGTGAATGTTTCCCAACTGAAGAACATTTTTAGCATAGCAAAAAGACATATAATCACATAGGAGTGCTAAGATTAAAAAAGGAGAAGGGATGGTGAAATATTTGTGGGGAAATAAATATTCGTTGCCCAATTATATTATAGCTAATAAAATTAGTAATTAATAATGAATTATTAATTCTTAAATACTACTGCTACTTACCACTGGAAAAGTCAATTTACAGCTTAGTATTTAGTGGGACTGTTATGCCCTACAGCAGCAGGTAACTACTAATATATAGATCCATCATCTGAGCCTGCTGCAAGCAGTTCTGAGAGTTACTGACTTTTTTCTCAAAATGCTCAGTATGGGGCTAAATTCTGTCTCTGGCTTTCTATGTGAATGCTAGTATCTGCAATGCAGTCTTTTTCGAGCATATATTACTCATTTAATACGCATGTCTATTACACATGCCACTGTGTTGACCTTTCTTACCCTTATTTCTGTTTCATTTTGCTTGTGCAGAGAATATCCTTGGGGTTTAGCTGCCCTGTCAGTCAAACTTGCACAAGCCTGTTTTTAAATCTGGATTTACCCACTTTTCCTCTTGATTTTTCCAGAAGTATTACTTATGTTCAGGCTTATAGCTGTTGTTGGGGATACAGTTCAACATACTTTGTGTTATATTACAGGCTGCTTCAAGTCTGGGTGAGTTGGGCATAGAAGGGGCACAGGAGTTTGCTGTGGTTCCTTCTACCAGAAGGTGTATTGCAAGTTCCTGTCTGTCCAAGCACAGCTTGGTTTTGAGTGATGCCCTGAAATGTGGAGCAGCATATGCCGTCCCTGGCCAAGCTGGATGTGGTTCTGAGCAACCTGATCTAGTTGAAGATGTCTCTGCTCATTGCAGGAGTGTTGACCTAGATGAGCTTTGAAGGTCCCTTCCAACCCAAACTATTCTGTGTTTGCCCAGGATCTCTGTTTTCTCTATTGAGCTTGTTTCTCAAGCTAGTAAGTGGTGGCAAGAGGTTGCCAGAAGAAATACTTGGAAAGTGGGACTCAGATATTACAGCTCTCCTTTCTTAAGTCTCTGTCCACTAGAGATGGAAGAACTTAATCCCATTCTTCTTTCTGCACCCTTGTGTCTTTGCTTTGGACTTGTAGCAAGATGACCAGCACATGTGATTTGCATTGGTAGGAGTTCACACGCAAGCAGCACTCTTGTTTAGTTCACTAAGGAGCTGTCCTACTTGGCTTTTCAAAAATCAGAGTCCTTTTTTTTTGTCAGTGATGTCTATGAGGATGGTAGCATAGATTTATTGAGTACTTCTGTTTTGCCAAAAAACTTTCTTGTGCTATATATCACATATTTTTGTTGGCTCAGTACAAAAGTGCTGGGCCAGAGTGGCAAGGGAAGAGGTGAAAACTTACCAGCAAACCAAATCCTGAAAGGTCTTTGCTGTCAGGAGCAGTTGTGAAGATAGATGCTAGCATCTAATAGCGCAGCAGGCTTTTTCACTGAGATGGGATATATACATATATATATACATGCGTAATTACATTAGTTGATTACAGAAGTGATGCCTTTGATATCTCAGAGTGATACGTTCAGGGTAAGGAACATCTTTCAAGGGCAGGGCAGCACGTCTCGGATGCAGTGTAGTTAAATTGTGGTGTGCCATCAGTGTAGGCAGGTCTTTAGCTGACTGAAAGAGCTGCACACACATTTCATTATCTGTTGAGCCTCTGTTGCTATTGAGAGCAGTATTAAATACCGACAGCTTCTAAATTCTGTGAGGTGTTATGCTGAGCCCTTATTTTCCCTTATAGTTTAGGAAAATATTACTTAGTCTGATACTTATTTTTTTAAACTACTCATAAGAAAAGAAAGAAATATGCCCTCATAACCTGGAGCCTTAGTATCAGGAGTTTAATATGTATTGATAGTAATGTATCTGTGTCTCATTTAGTGTGCTGCTATTGACATATGTACATTAACAGCTTCTTTTTATTAAGATAACTCCTTGATAATGCAGTGAAAGATTATTTGTGGCAAATCCTCTGCTAGGTATTGTGTACATAGCTATGCCTCAAGTAATTCATATAAAAGAGATTTCAAGGGAAAGCATTTGTGTGTCAGCTTTTCATTTTGTTTCTTTGCCTTATGGAAAACAATGAAATCTGTTCTGTTTCTGAAACAAGGTGCATATGGCAGAGCTTAGCATTTTGGAGAATTCTGGGTGCTCCATAAACTTTGGTACACATACGGTAATTGCTTTCAGAAGAAGAGTGTGATATGTAGCTGAATTAAATAATGCATCAATTAAGCTATTTCTGCTTTTCATGCTCTTAATATAAGGAGCATACTTTTAAACATGAAATAGTTCCATCTAAAAAATAAGCCCCAAAATATTCCTTTCCTAAAATAGAGCTGATGCTTCAGACAAAACCGTTTCAAAGTGATATAAAGCTCTGGGATAATTTTTGCCTTGGTCATGTCTTTCACTGGCTGTAAACACTGTTCCTTCAGCACACAGGTACGGCACAAGAATGCTGTCCTGAGGTGATTATATTATCCAATTCCTAGAAAGATTCAGTTTCAAATTATTATGTATGCTTGGGCCTGGCTTATTCATGGGGTGAGCAGTTTCTCATATTTTAGACACATTTATATTATACCCATATAATCTAATATAAAATAATGGGCATAATATGAAAGAATGGTGTAAATATAATATAAAAGAATGCAAACAGTATAAAATGATGAATCTCTCCTATTTATTCTTGCTGTAAAATATAAACACTATTGTGAGTATTATGGAATGTCACAGTCAAAATCCCACAGAGGACAGCAGAGAGACTGATCAGATCTCTAGAGTGGAATTAGATAGAAACAGTTTCTTTCTTCTTTTTTTTTATGTTTTTGTTTTTTATTTTAACATGTTCAGCTGTGACAGAATCGTCTTGGGAAGAACTGAGAGCAGTGAGTTGGCTGTTGCTGTTCACTTTCCTAAGTAACAGGTCCACCACAGTTGACGCTGATGGCATCTTTCTTCTCGCTGTTCATACCTTCGTACCCTTTGAAGGGAGATGGACAATTAGGTGTTTCTCGAACCCTTAGTGATATCATCTTGAAGCTTAGTTTTAGCATCCATGGATGTTGAGTTCCCAGCTTGGTGGGAGGGAAATGAACTTTGACAGCAGATGAGTCTTTCTCTAAAGGTTGCTGCCTTTAAGTAACCTTTACAGCTCACAGCCTGTAAACTTATAGCATCTACACATGGATAAGTTAGTACAGGAAGGTACAATGTATGGATTCTATTGAAAAAAAGCAAGCGATATCCACACTTACTGTAGCACTGTAAGATTGTGGTCCCTATTTAGATTAACCTAGCCCAGGTTGCCAGGTTGGATGGGGCTTGGAGCAACCTGATGTAGAAGAAGGTGTCCCTGCCCATGGCAGGGGGTTGGAACTGGGTGAACTTGAAGGTTCTTTCTAACCCAAACCAGTCTGTGATGCTGTGATTTAGTTTCAGAAGCTCAAAATATGGGTGTATTTTTTGGTTGAAAAATGTTAAACCCCACAAAACTAGAGACCAGCACTTCAGTGTGCACAGGCTCTGTGGTTGTGGCAGTGTTGTGCTCGTCTTCGATGGATGTTGGCTTTACCCTGAAGGAAAGATAAAACTCTTGAGTTTCTGTATTAAAATGCAATCAGAGGTGACACATCAACCCTGTTTTCCTTGTTAGGAGCTGTTTAGGTTGTGCCTGGTACAGCTGCTCTGTCTGCAGTTAATGCCAGACACTGTATCAGAGTTGCCAGCTCTGTTAGGTCAGAAAAGGACAAATTAAGGACCAGTACAGCTGTTTCTGCGAAGCAAAAAAAGTTGGGCTGGTGAAAGACCAATCCTTTACCTGTTTTCAGCAGAAGAGACTTCCGGAGGCTTCCTTCATGTGAAATGTTCTTATGTAAGCAATTGCCAGGCAGAAGCCTGACCTCAACCAACTGAGAGGAAAGATAGATGTTTCACAGGAAGCCTTTCATCTCTTTCACTAAGATGTATAGCTTCAATACTAAACTTCAGCTTTTCCCTTAAAATATCTAGGATAGGAGAAGCTTAGAAAAAACTAGGAGAGGAAAATTCTCAATAAATATTGGCAAGTTTTTGCGCTTCTGTGTGGATTATATTGATGGTCATTCTTAAAAACCCTTTCAAAAGTGTGAGCCTCCATGAGCAGCTGCTGTGATCAAAATTGTCTCAGTCTGGTTTTGAATAGCATCTGTGCTTGACTGTGTGGTTTTTAATTCACTGTTCTTTCAGGAGATATCTTTTTCTGTCAGCAGTACATGGTTGAAGCCTCTCAACTCTGGAAGGCAAAACAGAAAGGTTACCAGATTTCTCTTAAGCAATGCTAATGTCATTTAGGAGTCTTTTAATTGCAAGCAAAGATTAGTTTTACAGTCTCCATCACATCCTTTGCTGTGCGTGCATAATGCTATGTAGTCCATAGCAGGTAATATGCAGTGCCTTGTAAGCAGGTATAACTGACCTGAAAGCTCCATTTAATGTAATTCTCCATATTACTAAGCTGTTTATCCCTGCTCTGACCTGCCTATTTACAGAAAAAAGTGGGTTTGTTTTTGAAAATCCTTCTTGCCTTTTAACAATGGTTTGTACCTTTTTAAAAGGTTTAAAAACATAAAAAAAAAAGCCCTGTCAGATAAATCGGGGCAGTTTTGCTGGTTTTAGGGTTGGTGGCAGAGTGCTGGCATAGGGCAGCCACAGAGAACTGAAAAGGTCTCACTGCTGAGACACCAGGCTGTGTTATGGCTGACCATGGGGTCCATGCAGTTTGTACCTGGGGATGTGAGGCAGCTGAAGAAGCAAAGTGGCTAATGGCATTAATTCACATTCTTATAAGCTCTTCTAATTTTTGGCAGCGAATCACACAATCATAGAATCCCAGACTGGTTTTCATTGGAAGGTACCTTAAAGCTCATCCAGTGCCAATCCCATGCCATGGGCAGGGACACCTTCCACTGGTCCAGGTTGCCCCAAGCCCCTTCCAGTCTGGCCTGGGATGGGGCAGCCACAGCTTCTCTGGGCACCGTGTGCCAGGGCCTCAGCACCCTCACAGGGAAGAATGTCTTCCTTATATCTAACCTGAATCTCTTCTGTTTAAATTAAAACACTACAGCCTTCATTGTCATGAATAGGACAAGTCAAGTACTCCTCTGAATCACTGCAGTCATAGCAGTGAGGTGCTATGTGTGCAGTCGTAGGTTTGGGTGTAGGGAGAAAGTTTCAGACCGTACAATTTATGTCTTATTCTGTGTTTCTAATTTCTGCAAGTTTCACATTCCTCAGTCTCAGGGAAGTTTACTTGCAGTTTCTTCTGACAAAGAAAAAGAATGTGGTGTGTTTGAAGCAGCATTCCTAGTATGTCCCAGCACTTGCCTGCAGCTTCAATTAAGTTTATCTAAAGAAGTGCTCTACCAGATGGTCAGCTCTAATTATTTTCCATTATCACCGCTGAACTGCCCCTTTCTCAGATCAGGCAACAAAACCTCCATCCTTTTTGTTTTGCTTCTTTCTGGAAGTATACAAAGACAAAATGTTAAATACAGTGCTAGTGCCACATGGGTGCACATTTGAATGACTTGTGGTTTCTTCCTTTTTTGTAGTTTTATGGCACGGTTTTGTAGTTTATTTCAAGTGATTTTCCCAGATGCCAGCTGGTTTCAACTCAGGAAAGAAGACATTGGGATGGAAGAAGTATAGATTAGAGCACTGCTCTTGTTCCAGCTCCTTTTACATCACTCTGAGAGCAAGAAAAAATGACAATAAATGGTTCTAGTCTACTTGTACTGATCTGAATTAAGTGTAAAGTGGTATGGGCTTAGAGTTCTTGCTTGTGGATTCAGCTTTGATTATAAAGGGAAGTGTGGTAGGAACAAAGGATTGCATCATGGTAAAAAGATGTTAAGTCTCCAGATACCATAGAACGATGTGGGTTGGAAGGGACCTTAAAGCTCATCCAGTTCCAACCCCCTGCCACGGACAGGGACACCTTCCACCAGACCAGGTTGCTCCAAGCCCCATCCAACCTGGCCTTGAGCACTGCCAGGGATGGGGCAG
>JANRGW010002642.1:10914-22972 GCA_024733675.1 Psilopsiagon aymara | reverse complement strand
GAAGAAAAGGAGAGCATGCCTTAGCCTGGTTCAGAAGGCACTAGTGGGTTGAAAAGTCTGTGAGAATGAGTAAGCCTTCTTCCTGCATTACTATTACCCAGGATATCCTGTTGCTTGATCATCGCCTCAAGGATGAGGGGCTTTTTATATACAGTGTACCTTGGTTTGTGGCTGAGAAAAGAAGAGACTTCATCCATTTTAGGAATCTGAAAGGGGGGTGGTCATGGCAGGGGGGAGGAAAAGTTAATAGGAAACAGATTTAGAAAAATATTATATCTATCCTTCTGGGTGAATAAATCAGTGACTGAAACAGCTTGATAGCTGTAACCATAACCTACTACACTGCACAGAAATAAATATTCCCTTTAGGTCACTGTCTACATACCATATTGTATCTGTGTGCATGGCAACAAGTTCCTGCCATGTGCAGTAAACAGTTGTGAGAGAACAGATAGGGGACAGTAGAAATGGGTTTTTTAGCAAAAAAAAAAAAATGGAAAAACATAATTCCTGGATATTGGTAGTGCATCACTTAGATTTCACTACACCATATTCATGAGCTGTGTGCTTGGGATATAATTTGATTGCCTACACAAGCATGCAGTTAAAAGCTTACCTGAATGATCAGGTAGTTATCTGTAACATTAGTAATTTCATATCCTGGACTAGTTCTTTTCTCAGTTTCATTCATTTCACAGTGCTTCTACCACTATAAACAGCTGGACAAACTAGCTCTTACAATGCCCTCCACATTGCTAGCTTGTGTTAAGTCTGTTTTTTTACACACAAAGTCATTCTCACATCTCAGAGAAATACTTTCAAATTCATTTTACAATGAAGCTGGCAAAGGTGGGGGTTTGTTTATTTTCTCTTTAAATTACTAGTTCCTGCTTATTTCCAATACTGCCCTATGAACCAAAATAGCTGTGCTTTGCATTTCACACGTAACAACCCTATTTTCTTCATTAACTTCTTCCCTTGGTTCCCCTATCCCCATGTATCTAAGCTGCCCCAGCAACTCTTAACATTGTGTAACTTTGGGATTTTTCAGATTTCAGTTTTTGTTCAGATTTACTGACCCAAGTGTAAGAGAGAGGGGGAGTGTTGGTCAATAGCCTTTACAGTGTTTCTCCTACTTATTGAAGTAGTACCTCTGGGGTCCACTAAAGATTTGCACTGTTACCTTGTAATAAAGTAGTTGAACTACTTTTTCTTTATACCTTTTCAATTTTATTCCTTTCTTTTTTCTTTTGACTTCTTTGTTACCTTCTGGCCTTCCTAAGAGGAGCCCCCACCTACTGCAGTAAATTGTAGCTGTAGCCTTGCAAATACAGTACTTGGACAATAAGGTCTCAAGGGGCGCTTACTGAAAGAGATTAAACTGTAATTAAACTGCCCATGAGTAAGAAGGAAAGGGGGAAAAAAAGGATTTGTGGTTTTCATAAAGCAGAAAAAATTATATTCACTGGTGTTTACAGCCCAGAGACTTGGGGGGGGGGGGGATTATTTTTTTTTTTTTTTCCTCTTGACTACAAAACAATCTTATTTTTAGCTGGACAGGGTTTTGCAGTACTGCCATATCAATCCCACAATCCTGTTCTTTGAAATAATTGCGCCGAGTTAGTCCCCAGTCAGCACTAACTGACTGAAAAGCCGGAAAGAAACATTTAACACGCGTGCAAAGAAGTGGATGAAATTTACCATAGAAGTATGAATTTATGCAAGCAGTCTGCAGTTCTATGTAGATTTATTTTAAATGGGGCCTTAATTGTACATGCAACTATATAATATGCTTTTGTTTAGGATCAAATTTGTGTTTGGGGGGTGAGAGGTTTTTGTTGGGGTTTTTCAGGGGCACTTTGGAGTTGATTTTTTTGTTAACCCCTCCTCTTATCAGCTCAGCTATTAAATATTGTGGCTTTCTAGCTATCAGTCTCCGATCAGTGCAGTTAGTGCATTTTACCTTCCAAGGAAGTGCACTTTGAGCCAGCTGGAGCACGAAAAATGTAGGAGCTGGAGAAAGTCATAATTGAAACAGGCGACTGCTCCAGTACAGACAGGAAATAAAAGGAAGACGGGGCCCTTCAATGTATTAAATTAGATGTTTCAAATTCAGACAGTATCAGGAAAAAGAAGACTTATGTTAGAAAAAAAAAGGTAACAGTAAGTTCATTCAGCTGAACACCCAGCCCTCCCTTCTTTTCCCCTTAACATGTGTTTTTGCTGGAATCTCACTCAGATGCACTGAAAGGCAGAAACTACACAGGCCCCTCTGCTTGCCAGAGTAGCAAGTCCCTGTACTGAAGTTGTACTATCCATGTTTTTTCCCCCTTCAGACAGTCCTTGGGTATTCTTTTTCTTTAAATTAAGCATGAAATTATGTTGGGCTGAAGAAATGAGATTTTAGCTATTAAATAGTTTGAAATAAAAGTATATTGTACTTATAGCAAAAGCTTAAATCATATACATTTCCTGCATGTTCATTTGGGATATGCCTATTTCACCTCTCTATCCATACTGTATGCTTGTACACGTAAATTATATGTGCATTTCTTCCATTCAAACTAGTTCCTTCTTGCTGAACAGCCACCACCTAATGTTGCTGACTTGCATAGTTTTATCGTGGCTGTAGAATTTTCTCCTTAGTCATTTGTGCATGAAGTATGTATAGTGCATGATGACAAAGTATGAAGATTTTATTAGCTCAGAGTTTAAAATGGCCATATTATTTCTCAGTAGCTATACGTGAACTCTTATTGAGCATTCCAAGTGAATGCCACTGAAATCCCTAGGCTGCACCATTGTGCAGTTAATGAATGCAACATATATTTTATGTATGCAAATGGTTTTGTTTGTTTTACAATTTAATAGCACATTACTGAAGCTAATGTTTGTGTTCTTTCATCTTTGCTATAAGATACATCAAGTTTTAGAAGCATCTAAAATGACCTCAGGAAATTGCATAATATTAGAGCTGGTCAAGATTCTTGTAAATACAAAATGTAATTCTCATTTAGATGAAAAGTATTTTTCAGTTAGTAATCCCAAAATTCTTTTTTTTCCCCCGACAACTGAAATCTCTGTATTTTAAAGTATGAAGCAAACAGACACCCAGGTGGTACAGAATCCATGAAACTCTGACCAGTTGGATACATCTTGCTGTGCACCTTGAAGCCTACTAAACTTTACATTTTAGGAAAAATGCAGTCTTTGACTCAGAACAATTAGAGTTTACAAAGTGTGCAAATTACAGTAGGAATGCCTCTCATTTACCTTCCAAGATGCCTCAAGGGTTTTGGATAAGAAAAGAACTATTGCAAAGACTAATAGCTATCTTAGAAGCAAATGGATATAGAGAAACTTCTTTTCTGTTGGTGGAGATTTTTTTATGTCATAAGAGAAACAGGTTTTTGGGCATATGGTGTTTAAACAAAAACCTATTTATTGGAACAACAAGAGTTTTTAAAAGTGAAATAGCCAGATGCAAACCTGAAAAAGAAGCTGGAGTAGAAGAAGAGGGGAAAACTAGATGAAGTACATTTCTTAGCTGTGAATGGTTCTGTGCAGATTTTGGTTCTTCTAAAAGTGTTCAAAATAAAGAATTGATTTTAGTTACTATCTTCATTTGAGCTATGTAGGTTGTTCCCTCTTCTAAAAATAAAATCATTCCTTTTTTTTCTGTCTTCTGTCAGCTTATGTGCATGCTACCCTTTTTTATACCCGCACAAGGACTAATTAGAACCTAGAAGAATCAGATGGCAAGGAAGTAAAACTTGGTATAATGATGTTTCTGGCCATGTGTGGAGGTGCTGGAACTGCTTTGACTAGAGGAAATTATTTGAAATGGGGGATCAGTTGGTTAAGTAAAGGTATGTCTATACTCAGGATGCAAATGTATGTCTGTTTTCTAGATTCCTGGAGTATGTCCTTCTTTCTCAGGTTCTTGTAAAGTCTTCAAATGTCTTTTAATGGTAGCACAGCAGCACCATTTTTGTGAACGAATCTCTCCCTGCAACTGCTTTTGTATCTTATGTTAATGTCAACAGAGAGGAAACAAGCAAGTAGCACAAAGGAATGCAACCTAGATAGGACTGAAAGTCATCTGTTGAGGTTAGAAGTTCTAGAAAATTGCCCAGACATAGGAGAAAACCAGAATAGTTGGTTGAATTCTTACTGCTGAACTCTGGGGTCAAGTACTGGAAGGTAGTTTCTTCTTTTTTGCTATCCATGGGTTGCAGTCTTTTGGGGGTGTTGGCTTCAGTGGTTTTAGGTTTTTTGGTTGTGGCTTTGGTGGGTTTGTTGGTTTTTTTTCCTATTTATTAGATAGATGGGAAATGAAAAAGACCCTCTTTTCTTCTTTTTTTTTTTTTTCCCTGCCTGCAGCTTAATTTTATCAAGCTGTAATTCAGTTTGCATAAACACTTGTAGAATTATAAAATGCAAGAGTCGTATATGTTGCAATGGCTCCCTGTCTGACCATCCCTTTTTTATCTTAAAATATGGAAGACATCACGCCACCTGTTTTTGCTGTTAATCTCAGGAAGCATCCCTAAAATCAGGCTTTAAAACATTTTATGAAGATGCCTTTTATAATCTTTGTTTACATTATTTGAACAGTAGTCATCCAGTGGAAATATTTTTAAAGTAGGCATTTCAGAAAACATTTCCAGTGATTCAGCTCACAAGTGAGTCTTTGCAGGAAAGAAGTATTGCATTGTGCTCAATAAAGTGTGCTTCTGGAAAATTATTATTGCAAAATCTGTGAAAAAATTACATGTTTTCTCTTGATATTGTGAGCAAAATGGTACTGTGGAGCAAGAGCTGTGCTCATGTACTGTGAAACACAGTGGTCATACTCAGGGTCTCTACCTTGGTACGGAATAGTGAAATAGATTTTTTTTCTTCAGGCCCCAGCTTGGATCTCTGCAAAATGGGTGCTCATTTTAATGGCAGCCTTCTCAAGAACTTCCATCAAAACCAAGCCAAAGCCAGGATTCCCAAAGAGTTAGGGAGCAATTGTAGTTTTGTGTGGGTGTAACTAAGTTGGCTTTTAGATAGGTCTTTGAGGAAGTGAAATGTGCCTCTGAGGCAGCACTGGTTTCGGGCACAGAGTATTTCCTTAAGACACAGACATTCAGTAGCTGTGGCCACAGAAAGCCTCTGTAGGTGTGAGAGCAGAGAATCAATACAACATTTTTCACCTCAGATTTGTTAATTGTGCTGTGGGATAGTGGCATTTACGTATTCTGCCAAAGAGACTATTTGCATGTCTAGATGCAACATGCATTGAGGCTAGGGCAGCCTCCAAGTCATGCTGTCAGTGGTAGGTCTAAGACTTGACTTCAGAGCTGCTTTCAAGTTGGGGTGCTGCAGCACTCTGGGGGCAAGAATATGGTGGGGCAGCATGGAGAATGCAAGCAAAACAGCCTGTTCAAAGCAGCACTTGGTGGTTGCTTCCATTTGGGACTGGAGATTGTTCATTTAGAGAAATCCTCAGACTCATCACTTAATGACAGATGAGAGGTGTGACCTTCTGCATTGTTGACAGACAACTGACTGCAGTGGGATGATAAGACCCAGTAATCAGTGTGAGTGCTTTGCTGAGATGGGCAGCCTGAGTCCATCAAGAAGCAAAGGGTCTGAGTGTAGCTCCCCAAGATGCTGAGCTCAAAGTGTTTGAGATTTTGCTACATTTTCCATTTTTCTATTATTTCTGCATTACCTTTGGGAAAAAAAAAAAAAAAAAAAAAAAAAGTATGGGAAGGAAAGCAAAGTTCTGCCTGGTTTCAGTGTTAGATTCCTTAAAAGATTCATCTGAGCTCAGTAAACTGAGGGTGGTTTTGGGAGTGTGCTTTCTATTCCCATTGTTTTATGTTACTTTTTATTTGAGGTTCTGAACTTTAAAAAATAGTCAAAGATTGGTAGGCTCTTTTCTGTCAAAAGTAAGGCATGCTCACACCTCACAGGCTGACATCACTTTAAATAATTTATTTCTGCCATAGTCAACATAAAAAGTTTCTGCCAGATTAATAGAAACTAGAACTTGGGCCCACAGCTTGCACAGACATTTGTGCAATTCCCTAATAGTTTCTTATTCGCCTACAGGAGAAGAATGAATCAAGAATTAATTAGCACATCAGGAGATTCTCACCCCAGCTTCCTGTCTTTCTTTTGTATTTCATTATTATCCTCACCTCCAAATTGGTGTTCCTAGGCATGTAGCAATATGCAGCTCTAGCCTGCAGAGGCTGATAGGAAATATTCTTTCATTTACTGTTCATGTCTCACATTTTGGTTTTGACTTGTGAGTTTGGTGCCAGACTGCCAGCAGTTGCCTAGCTTCTGGAGGAAATAACAACCACAGGTTTTTCTCATGGCTTTTACCTGAAGTCATAAGTTGGACTAGGTCTGCAGAAAGATACAGAGATCTTTGCAAACCTTTTGGCAAACTTGGCTTGAAATTCGTATTTGTAATCAAGCTGAAATCCAGAGAATATTTTGGAGCTCACTCCAAAAGTTTTTCACATCTCTGTGGGCATATTGGCTGCAGCAGGTGCCAGCTGGATTGCCTGTCCTTCAGCCTCCTTCTCACAGTCCCTTACAAAGCCAGTTTGGGGAGATGTTCAACAGCACATGTAGGAGCAAGGTGCTGGTAGTCAGTGGAAACCAGGGACCTGCTTGCCCTTTTACCTTAGAAAACTTCCTTCTTAAATTTTGAGTCATGGTGAAGTCTTATTAGGGAGAGTTATTAAGTTGAGCAAGCTTGGGTGGAAAAAAAGGCAAGAAGCACCCCTGACTGGTTGGAGCAAAAGCGTGCTCTCCTGTCTGAGCTTGCTGACACATGGAAAAACTGTTTGGGGAAAGCACCAGTCTTGGATATATAATACATTACCGGAAGATACCTCTCTGTGGTAAATGCCTCCTTGTAGGGTTGTTGGGGTTTTTTTTTGCTATGATAAACCAAATATAGAGCTTTCTGTGTGGTTTTCATGTGCTTTCTGTTGCCAGGGTACCTCTGGTGTGCCTTGGAGCCATGCCCTAGTTTGTGCTGGGGTAAATTGTTCCAATCTCCCTGTATACTGTTAAGGACTTTGCCAATCTGAGCATCTGAGCTTATCTCCCTTCAGGTCTCTTGTGCTCAGCTGTGGTTGATTGTGTCCTACTAGAAGCATGTACTGTGGTAGTTGAGTTGTGCTTTTAGTTAGGTGGTATCTTTTGTAGCACCTGATCTTCTGGTACTGAGGTGTCTTGATCAGCACGCCAGCTCTGGCTCAAGGGAACAACTCCTAATGTTGCCCTTTTTTATTATTTTTTTTGTTTCTGTGATGTGTAAGTAGCATTTTTTGAGTGCCCACAATCTGATGACCTTTTGTAAAATGTCAGGCCAGTTTTGTTTCCACAGCTGCATCCGTAGATGTGTATGATCTGTGATTTATGTTCTTCTACTGGTCTTCCATATGCCTCTGAGGGGTCACCTTATTTCTATCTTCTGGCCATAATGTGCTCTCTGGCATCAGTTTGCTGCCTTAAACCTGGGTGTGCTCACATAAGGCACAGTTGCATTTCAGCAGTGCTTTGTGTAGTCCCCACATCCCTCATTATGTATTCTTGTGAACAAACCCTTCGCGGGATGAAAATTCTCCGTGTTTCAATGTGCTGGACAATTAATGATATTGATAGTCAAGCTGAAAAACGAGGAAGAGAAAAAGGACTGTGGCAAGTGTTGCTTTCTCCAGGGTAAAGTAAAAAGCACTGAGGAGCTGCAAGCTGATGCCAAATGGTTTGATAACCTTCTAAAAGTTAATTTTCTTTCATAGCTATTTGATAGGGAAAGCAAGACATTTTAAAACAATTGTTAAAAATAGCTGTAAAAGGGAATAGAGTTCTCCCCTACTTAAAATTGCTACTCCACTCCTCCTGAGCTAGAGTGATGCTTCAGGATCTGGTTACAGTCTGCTTAAACTCAGCAGCGCTTAAATCAAAGTGATATTTAGATTCTATGAGCCAGAGTCTCCTTTCAGGCCAATAAACATCTAAAGTAACCACAGATTTACACCTAGGTAAACCTATGACTTCTAGGAGGCTTTTTTTGACTTACACCACTCTAAGTGTGAAAAGAATGTGGCAATAAATGATGACAATAAAAATGCTTTATTGTGCTGTTGTGTGTGCACTAAGGTCATAATATGCACATCTATTTACATTAGCATCTATTAAAATGTAACACACGCATTAGCTAATAAAAAATAAGGTTTAATGCGGATGCCAAGCTGTGACACTGTTGAACTCTTGAATTTTATCAGCTCTGTGAAATAGGTCCTGTTTAACAGTGCTCGCCTCTCATGGTTTGGGTTGTAAGAAGGAGCTAACAAGTTATCTCTCCTCATTTTGCTCTTCTAAGCTATATTAGCAAATGCTCAGTACGAACAAAGGTTGTGATAGCAAGACCTGCAGTCTTGCTATGATGCATTGGCAAGGGAGGCCAAATGTTGCCTGCTCTATTCATACAAGTCAGCCTTGTAATTTCTCATCATCTTTATTTATTATGGCATGAACACACCATCAGTGCCTGAATAATCATGATGAAACTACATGAATGAGTAAGGTAATTGGGATTTGGAATTTATATCTTGCCCCAGATGGTTTGACTTCAGGCACGCGGTACCAAACCTGAATTTACTCTTCTGTTTCCAGTATATGAATTTTACCAAAGTTCTCACTTAGTATAATCACCATTTTATATCATTGCACAGTAATAACTGTGTAATATACTGTAAATTATTGTAAGTCTCTTCCTCTAAACTGTTTGCTGAGAGGAAACAAGCCATTTTTATGGGAGAGAAATGAAGCAGCATTTCTCAGAAAGCAAAGCGTGCAGATGACCATCTTATTATTAGAAAAGAGGAAACATCAAAAGATGCAGCACTATTTGTATAATCATCCCAAGCTACTGTGGTCACCCTTTCAGCAAGCCTCCTTCGGTTTTCCCACCCCTTCCCTGCATGTCTCCACACCAGGGTACCTCATGATCTGCAGTTGCTTACTGTACGGACCCTGGAAAAAATGCAAAGAGAGCATCACGACTGGCAAAAATGTTGGTTTCATGCTTGGAGATGCTGAGAGCATCTAGCTGAAGCTGTACCTGAGTTGAAGCTGGGCTGCCTGGGTGCTAACTCCACAGGAAAAAGGGCTGCGGCTGTAGCTTAACTCAGCTTGCAGCAGAGAAATGCAAATTTGGAACCACAGCTGGATTTTTTTGCTTTGTTTTGAGGTTTTTGTTTGTTTCTAAAATAGCTGG
Source organism: Psilopsiagon aymara (assembly GCA_024733675.1). NCBI lineage: Eukaryota > Metazoa > Chordata > Aves > Psittaciformes > Psittacidae > Psilopsiagon > Psilopsiagon aymara. The sequence continues at coordinate 13,674 of JANRGW010002642.1, read as the reverse complement.
GACTAGTGTTTAGTTCACACCTGCATGTTCGGTGTGCTTCTTCTAGCTGCCTTCAGATAAGTCTCCAGGTCTGGATTTCTTTGTGACCATATGGTCGCTGGTCCTCACCAGCCTCCCAGGCTGTCATACTCTTTCTTGACGAGTTATGTGGGCAATGTCCAGCATTTTTAAAAGCCTGCCATTTGTACACATGTTTTTTTAAACACTTATGCTCTAATGATTTTAAAGCTTTTGCTTTTTAAAGAGTGAAATTATTAAATGTAGTTTCAGCTTGTGTTAAAAATACTTGATGTAGGTCTCCAGAGAAAGGCGTATATAGCCTAGATGAGAAATACTTACATTGCAAAGAGATTAAAAATGGTCAAGTGAAAAAACAGTGCATACTGCTTTAATATAAAGAGCTGTCTGTATAAATTATTCAGAGAAAAAATAGACGTTGCATTTATTTTATACCTTTATTTTGTTCTGAAATACGCATCCACTAATAGTGAATATTCCCTTTTTCTTTTCTTTTTGCAACTAAAAATTGTATAGAATAGTTTTCTTGTCATCAGGATTTTAAATTTTTTAAAAAAGATTTTTATGAGGAAAAGTATCACCCAAATTGCTATTACTTTTATTTTCAAAAACCTCAATTACAAACCAGGGAGGAAGAATCTCCTTATTTCCCCCAGTTGTAAATATTTTAGTTCTCACCCAAGAGTAGAAAAGGTACACATGGAAGAAGGAAAACATGGAAGAAGGGCAACAGACTGCCGAAGAGACAACAGCAAAAAGTTCTTTTTTTTAGGGGGGGAAAACCCAGTAATTTTTTGCTAATCAAGTGCAATCTGCATTGTTTATTTCCACCCATATCTGCTCAATTGTGGTACTTATCAGTCACACAGTGCCAAGGCTGGACAGGAGTTTGCCATGTGGATCTTCCAGTTTACCACCTCCTCCCCCTCACGTGGGGAAATACGTGTTTGTACGGCACAACCTACCACCGCCTGAGACTGCAGTAGGAATAATGGAACAGCTTCACAGACTGCCCAGAAATAAAGTATTTTCCCTGTGTAAAATCGCTGGGGCAAAGATGAGAGTTTAGGGCCCTCAGCTTTTTGCAAAGGATTGCACCCTTTCTACAGATGCAAAAGTTATGTTATAAAAATCAGGATAGCTGGAATGTAGGAAAAAAAAGAATGGGAGAAGGCGCAAGAGGAGAAAAAGTCAGTGATACTGATCTTTTAATCTCATTCTTTGTCCTCTGTGCATTTTCCTTTTATTTCTTTCTTTCCCTGTCCTTTTTTGGAAAAGTGCTATCATTGCATTAAAGCATTGAGAAAATTGCTGTGCAGTCAAGCCCCAGGATTATTACCATACCACATATAGGGTTACATAAAATGAGGTGGTTTTTTCCTTAAATCCGAAGATTGTTCATTCACACAGCTCACGCATTATAATCAAATGTGAATGCAGGAAAACGGTCCATGCGATCAGCCCTCAGTATGACTGTAACTCCCAGTGAGGTGGGTGGAAGTCTGGATTGTAGCGTGGCAGGAGAATAGAAGCCCTTCTGTTCTGAGATGGACTTATCACATGGTTAGCAGCTGGAATTTATGTGAAGTCTTATTAAATAAAACAGCAGTAACCAGTCACCTACTGCTGCAATATACTTGAAGGTACAGTACCTGAATTTTTTCAGAAGCACTTGACCTCACTGCTTCTCCTGCATCTCTGCATTTTCTCATGCTTATACTTGACAGTTTTTGACTTTGTAGTAAACTTTTATTCTTATTTTTCTTACAACTTAGGAGCATGATAATTTAAGGTTTTGAGTTACATGATGGCAGATTTGTTAAAAGAAGATTAAGGCATGCCCAGAGAACCTCTTTTAAATGTTAAAACAATTAATGTTAGGTTTAATTTTATTGATTTTTATGCACACGTGTGTCTGTTTATAGACAAAGATATTTAAATGTGTAAGCATGTGTATATAGATTTTTTTAGCCTAAAGAACATCTCAAGATTGTGGGTAGAACATCTGGAATAGTTGTGTAGAACAGAAGTGTGAATGGAAACAATACTGTACTTACATAATAGCACAGGATATTTCACTAAAACAATTACAGCGTATTTATAGTTGGCAAATTACAACATTTAAAGAACTGATCTCCATATGGGAGCACTTAGTCCTTTGAAATATTCTATTATTTTTAATTGTGTCGCATTCAGTGAAGGGATTATAATTTTGAAGGCAGTGGGTCACAGTGCTCTGAGCCACTACACAGCCAGCAGAGAAATCCCTGGATTATAGATGTATCCCCTGGTAATGGTAAGTTTGATATTTTATAGATTTTATTAGTCTTGTACAGGAGGTGCAAAGACTGGACTGTTTGTCAGAGGGAGGAGAACTCTGCAGAGTGGCCGTCCTCACATGCTGCACTTTGTCCTGAAACAGTGCCTCTTACTGCAGGACTACAGGGGCTTTACAGCTGGACTTCTCTCACAGAAAAGATGATGTTTTCAGTTTAATGACAGTGGAATTAGAAATCTCCTGGCCAACCCCTCCTTCATTGCCCTGTGTCGTGGGTTCAGCAGTAGCAGTCATTTTTCTCCTCGGTAGCTGGTGCAGTGCTGTGGTTTTGACTTTCGGCCTGGGAGCAGTGCTGATAACACCAATGTTTTTAGCTATGGCGTAGTCACGTTTGGTCTGGCCAAGGACTTTCTGAGCCTCATGCTCTGCCAGGGAGGAGGGGAAGCCGGGAGGAAGCAGAGACA
>JANRGW010002641.1:0-15671 GCA_024733675.1 Psilopsiagon aymara | reverse complement strand
GAGACATCAATTTGATAGGTGGACCACTCAGTGGATAAAGAACTGGCTGGATGGTTGCATGCAAAGAGTTGTGCTCAGTGGCTCAATGTCCAGCTGGAGACCAGTAACAAGTGGTGTCCCTCAGGTATTGGTGTTGGGACCAGTCTTATTCAGCATCTTTGTCAGTAACACGAACAGTGGGATTGAGTGCGCCCTCAGCAACTTTCCAATGACACCAAGCTGGGTGGCTCAGTTGATATGCTGGAGGGAAGGAATGCCATTCTTCACCACAATTAATCACAGTTAATCAGCTACATCATAGGCAATTGTATGTGACTGGTAGTAAAGTTTGCATGTCTAGTACCGGGCAAAGAAATTGCATAGAAGTGCGAAGAGGTTCATAGGATAGCCCACACCAAGTGTGATAAAACACCGCATTAGCACTACAAGAGGATCAAAATATTTTTTTTCTTTCAGATAAACTTTTTGCAATTTAGAATGATTTGTGCAAAAATTAAAAAAAAAAAAAAAATCTTCAATTTCCAATGAGAAAGGTTTATCAACAGCTCTACAGGTTATACACTTGACAGACCAACTGTAAGGAGCAGCTTTAAATGAATTTTCTCTAAGGCAACAAGTAGGCAAATAACAAGGGCACTGAAAATGCTGTTTTGAATGAGGACACAGAAAAACCCATTCTCCTTTGGTTTTCACAGAGGCACTGATGGCTTTGACTTATTAAGATGTTAGTGAAAAGACCTACAACAATACATGGTTTGTCTGCTGTGAAAGGTCAAAAGGCTGAGTCAGGCGTGAAAGCATTTAAACATCTGTTTTCAAGGAGTACATTTGAATTCAAATGTGAAGTGACTAAAGCACTCCTTCAGTAAAACATATTGTAATTCACATATTTCCTCTATGATTTTCAAATGGCAGCAATCCAGCTGTGTTTTCTTTCCCAAGAAAAATAAATTTTCAAAGCACAGCCAGTTGAAAAATTAGTATATTCATGCATCAGTAATAAAGCTACAAAAATAAATTATTAATTACTTGTAAAATTCATTTAATTGCCCACTTATATATTTGAGGATTATAAAAGTCTTTTCAGCTGCTGTTTGGTTTGCATTTCTTAAATAAAAATAAAAAAAATTGTTTTATTTACTTTTTTCCAGATCTAAAGTTATTCAGCACTGTACATAACTCATACAGCAGTATGCATAACTCATCACTCTCTAAGTCTACAAATTCTAGGTGACTACTGTTCTGACAGTAACATCATTCTGGAAGAAACATGTCTGAGAAGGACTTGGCAGTCATAGTAGATAACTAACCTGAGAAACCTGAGCTTCAGCAATGCCCTAGTAGCTGGAGAAATTCAAACTGTCCTTGGCTGCACAGCTGGCACATATGGGTTCAAGCCAAAGGGTGCCTGGATGGAGTAGGTTAAGAGAAGAGCTCTGAAAATTATTACAGCAGTGGGTCATGGGCTTTTTTCTCCTGTGACCCTCTTCCCAGAATTGCCATCCCTCTGTCATTTCTGCTTCTGAGTTTGCAATTTTAGTGGGGACAACAAAGCCTCCTTCAGAAACCACTACATTACAGGGCTGAAAAACTTGTCTGGTGACAAATTGTGTTAAGAAGACAATAAATTCCTTCAAGATAGGTAATTCAAAGGCACATGGTGTGCTGGTTGGCATTAAAAGTCGCCTTTCCACAGAAGCCTTAACCCATCTAACACTGGCCCTACATTTCCCACTGACTCTAGTCATGCACTCCTGCTTTCTGTCCACCTCTTCTGGGAGTCATCTGATCCTGCACTGGATGCTTCATATGTTTGGAGTGGACTGGTTTTTCACTTCTCAGGTTTACTTCCCAGTTCTTTAGCACACTAATAAAAAGTTACAGATATGGAGGCAGTAGGCTGGCCAAACACCAAAATCCACATTTCTACAACTGAGTGCACTCACTGAAACTGGTAGACTGGTTTAAAATGAACACCAGGAAATAATTCTACAGTATTACCCAGAAGGCAGCAATCTTCTGCAATCTGTTGCTGCAGAAGGTTGGTTGAACAGAGAGTATTGGCAGGCTCAAAATAGAATCAAACTGGTTGTCAGCAAGATTGAAAGGAGAACAGGGAGGAATGTACTCTCATCTGTCCTCCACTCAGTGACAGAAGGTACATTTATTATGATTTTAGCAATTCATTACAGGCTTGTAGGATTGCTGGAACTGATACAAGAGGGGAAGCAGGACCACAAAGTGGAAAACTGGAATTGAAACAACAAGCAATTTGAATGATCTGCATATTAACCTTAAGTGGAAACAGTCCTAACAGTAAACTTTGGGAAATCTCTTCTCATGACTCCTTTTTCCCTTTTTTATTTTAGAAGTCTGTTCTGCGCAGTCTCTGCTGAGCAAATTTTTGTTTAACTTCATGTTGCTTACCACATGCAGTCAAGTGATGATCACACCAAGAACCAATTTTATAATATACTTTTCTTGAAATAAATGTGATTTCCTCATGAATCAGTCACTCATTTCTATTTCTGAGAAAATTGCTCAGTGAACCACAAAACAATCAGTGATTTACCTCCCAGAAGTAACCTCTTATTTGGAGCCAAAACTCTTTAGTCCAATTTTTTCTTAGATAAACCAAATCAAGGAGAAACCAATTGCATATTGCCTTCTAGACCCTAAACATGGATTTTTTCCTTCATCTACTGAAAAGGTTTTTCCACCAGCTCTTAAAAATAATCAAGAAAATGTTTAGAATGTGAGTGAAGGTTTGCAGCAATAAAATTTTGCGAAAAATATAATAAATCAGGAATGCCATAATTTTCCTACATCTCTTCAGCAAAATATTCATAGCTAGAAAACTAAACTCTCATTTTCCCTGAAACAGTAATAATTCCTCCAAAATTACCTTCTTTTGACTTTTAATCTGCATAAACCCGATTCAAACATGTTGTCTGTACTTTCATTCTGGTACATTCATACATTCATACATACATGACTTTATCCAATTTAAATAATACTAATAGTGAACAGAAGAATTGCTGCTGAAGAATCATAGAATCATAAAACATTTAGGGTTGGAAAGGACCTTAAGATCATCTAGTTAACACCCCCCTGCCATGGGCAGGGAGACCTCACACTAGACCATGACACCCAACGCTATGTCCTACCTGACTTGTCACTACCAGTGACGGAGCATTCACAACTTCCCTGGGCAACCCATTCCAGTGCCCCACCACCCTTACAGTAAAGAATTCCTTCCTCATATCCAACTTAAACTTCCCCTGTTTAAGTTTGAACCCATTACCCCTTGTCCTATCCCTACAATCCGTAATAAAGAGTCCCTCCACAGCATCCCTATAAGCCCTCCTTCCGATATTGGAAGGCTGCAATGAGGTCTCCACACAGCCTTCTCTTCTCCAGGCTGAACAGCCCCAGCTTTCTCATCCTATCTTCATACGGGAGATTCTCCAGTCCCCTGATCATCCTCATGGCCCTCCTTTGGAATTGTTCCAACAGTTCCATGTTTAAACTATATATTAGAAATCCAAGTACATTCAAAACCAACAGATACAGAGATGAAATTTCATACATTTACAGTTTGAGTTATATGGCCTTGGCCTGTGGTAGCCAAGTATGGCGACCAGTGAACAAGGGTTCCCTTACAATTCTGTGCTCTATGTTTTCCCCATTCTTTGTTTTCTGACTGTGGAAAACCTGGACGGTGCCAGGTGCGTTATTGAGGATTTAGAAACAGCTGTGCAGGGAGAAGACACTTTTTCTATACAGGCCAAATTTCTTCAGTGGATTATACTGATCTTTATGTTAGCTAGTAAAGACTGAAACACTCATGGTTTATGATACTCTATTGAAGACTGAGGGCAAAAAATGCTGCTGTGCATTTTTCTCCCAAAAGAGGAAAAGCAAGAGCCAGGGCATTTGACATTGGTTGCTCAAGAATTATATCAGCTAAGTTTTCAGAAATAAGGCTGATTTTATCAAACATGCATTTTTCAGAAAAACATCCAGATTCAGCAACTTGAAAACTTTTTGTATATGTTTTGCTCTTAGCAAACAAAGTTATCTAAAGAGCATTTTAACAATTTCAAAATAACACATTTCAAATTTTCCATTCAAGAGAACTCTTAATTTTTAAAAATCTTTCAGTTTTGCTTTTAAGTAAATCTGGTGCTGATTTCCAAAGAGTTAATAACTGTGGGAAAAATCTCTTGTTGCTTTTTTTTTTGCTGACCAGGAAATTAAGAATACTGAGAAAGCAACAAAAAGAATATTTTCATGTATATAATTACGTTTAAGAAAAAAAAAAAAGATAAGTGAACTTAGTGTTCAGAAGACCAAAAGTACTTTAAAAAGATTGTCCCATTATTAAAACTGCAGTTATGCCTTTCCCCTACTAAGAATAAGTAGAAATGGATTTCAAAGGAAACATTCTTTGCAGGCAGAGCATTGTAGGCGTGTTTACTACAAACAACTATTTTCTTTATACAGAAGTCTGTAGTATGGTTCTGGTTTGTTCTTTTGCAAATGGTCTGTATTTTTATGATAAGCTGAACCAAAAGTGATCCATGCTCATGTTTGATGTTGGATGACAATTTCTGTAGCTTCAAAGCAGACCAGAAAGATGGGCTTGATCGGGGTACTTGCAGGCCAGGCAGCATATGCCATCAGTCTTGTGCCAAGCCTCACGGACTCTGTGCAAGCCCCACTCCTTCTATCTGCTGCTACTGAAGCCCCTAAGGCATCTCTCAGCTGCTACAAGACACCAACTGGCAGGGTAGGTCAGTGTTTCTGCAGTCACATACACAGGCAGAGCATTGTAGGCATGTTGACTGTGCAGGGTCTGTTGCCTTGTAACTACAGGAGCCTTGCACAGCCTGGCTGTGTACTGAAAGAAGACCCATCAAAATTGCCTAGCAGTGATGTTATGGAGCACAATTTGCTGCTTCAGATCTACACCCAGCTCAAAGGTGCAGAGCCCATGGTCCTCTTCTGTGTCTGGTGAGCTGCAGCACAAAAACAGCATTTAGGGCTCTAACATATGGGGACTTTTAAGAGCAGGCCACATGGATGCTATGGAGTAAGGTATCTCTTTTATCAATCACAACATGGAAGAATTAGTGTCATTCCATCTACTACTTTGCAGAAATTTGGGGTCATAATGCTTTTTAAGGCCAAGACATCCAGTCTGTGGTACTGAAAAAGCAGCCTGATTTACAATAGTAATCTGCTATGCATCTCCTCCTGCCATGAAAATGTTGGGTACTTTTAGATACTTCTTTCAGATTTAAAAGTTAAACTTCATACAGATAGCCTGGATTTACTTCAAATTCTGTTTTTAAGCCCACAAATTAATAACCATAATTTTTCTTTTTTTTTAAGATTTCAACATCCAAATGTCTCTCTGGGGAACCACACTGGGCTTTAAGTTAAGTACTTATGGTTTTAGCTAACTTTCCACTGAAACAAAACAGAATGATGACCTAATTCACCATAATACTGATTTGAGTAAACTAACCTGTTGAATATTCTGTGCTTCTTTCATAGAAAAGAATTATTTTTCATAGAAAAATAATCTTTAAATCTGCTCACCAAATACATTCAGAAGTAGGTGGACAAGAGGCAGTGTGAAAAATGGAATAGAGAAGTATCCTAAATGCCTAAAACCTTTGCAGACAAAATGTGTGACAGGGAACTTGAATTTCATCTTTGTTGTGTTTTCCTCTTATGACTCCAGTAGCACAATGGCATCTTTTTCCTGGCAGTAATGAGCCAACAAAGAGTGCCTCCAGCAGTTGAATCAATGTGTTTGGAAGTGCTCTTTTTTTTAATCTCTTGGCAATTCCAGAAAAAAAAAAAAAAATCTTTTCAGTTACAAAGATTTACTAACTGTCAAATGCTAGATGAAATAATACATGAGGAATGTAATAAGACACATTTTAAGTTTCAAAGGCAGATTCTACCTGTATTCCTTCTGAAACATCACAATTTTAACCTTATTGGGTAAAAATAATGAAAATTACAAAATAATTTCAGTTTCCAATATAATTTCATTAAAAGTCAAGTATTTCCATGAATGGCTTAATTTCTAAGAAGCCCTAAAAGACCCAAAATACCAAAAATTGCTTTCTTGAAACAGTAATTTGAACATCTTCACTGAAGTAAGCACTGATTAAAGATTTCTTCACCGACTTTGTGAAACCTCAGTAAAGGTCCTGGTGAAGTAGATGATTAATCACACATGTAACTAACACTTGCTGTTTAAGAAACCCTGTCTGTCAGTTTGGAGGCAGTTTTATCTCACTGAAGACAGCTGACAGAAAGACTCCTGGACTCCAGCTGCAACTCCCTTTTTTCTTTTCAGCCTCCCAAAAACCTTCATTCAACCTCGTGCTATTACTATAGAATGAATGTAGGGGACATGCAGACTATATACAAAGAAGAGGAATTACCAAGAAATATCTTAAGAACATGTTTTTGAGGGGGTGTATTTGAGGGGAATTATATTTTCATTGTTAAAGAGAAATCCTGTCCTCAGAGAATTCAAAAGGGTTTTCCCACCAGCTTCAGGGAGGCAAGGGTTTAATTTCCCTCTAAAAGCTTTTCATAATTCTTCATCTCCAGATCTCTTCAGCACTGTGATGTTGTGATATGCTTTAGGATAAGTTAACAGATATCTTTTACTTGAATCCAGAACCTTCTTCACAAGAAAAACCCACAATGAATCTACAATACCTGGTTCATGGAAAAAAAAAAAAAAAACAACAACCCAGGCAAGTTGAAGAGAGATGCACAATTGCCAAAGCTCAGAATTTGCATTTCACCATCACAGAGCCAGCATTCATCTTAAAACAATGACACCATTCTAACCTCAAAAATTTACCTTCAGTATCATTTACTCTAATTTATTGTATGTTAACTATTCTTTAGTAATTTTTCCCTTTCACAAAGATAAGTTTGACAGCAGAGCCCAGTCCCCTTCATTTTCCTCTGACTCACTCTATTTTCTAGTACAGTTTACTGTTAAATTCCACTTTCTAGATTTTAAATGAGTTGGTAAAATAAATTTAGGGCTATTCGTGCAATAGAGAGCGACAAAGAATTGCAGCTATTGTTGTTATATTGCATGTAACACTAGAAAGAATCCAAGAATGTGTCATCTCTTCCCAAGGGCCAAGTTGTTGTGCCATACTGGCAGTGAAAAACAGCAGTTCCGGGGGTGATCACAGATAAACAGAACCTGCCTATTCCCCCCCGGCAACAGATAGTTTACTCAGTTCTCACTGCCTGAGTAGGTCCACACTCTTGTAATTGTCCCGCTTGGATCTACTGACCCAGCTATGATGCCAGAAACAGTTATCCTCACAGCTCTGAGCTGCCTAATGCAAATGCACCGTAAAGAAGTTGGGTGAATCGAGCTTCCAATATTTTTCAGTTCTGTTTTACTTCCATACTCCTTCAGTTGTCACCTTTTCTAGCAGCAGACAAAGGCACTTAATAAGTTGTTTGCACACATGCCAAAATTACATTATCTCTGCAAGTGGTTAGCCAAAGTTCAAGGTTTCCCAAGTTCTTTTCACTAAGAAAAACTGAAAATTGAGTCAAGGGTGTTTGTTCCAGGTATATGTTTTTGCAATAAAATTAAAGCAAGCAAAGTCCATTTACCCCCATATTTCAGGGATCAAAAATAGATTTTTACTCCCAGCTCCAATCATCTTTCACCTAACATGTGGTCACTGTAATCCCCAAACTAAGCTATTCCATTGTTTCTGCACTTGTGTAGGGTTATTCTTTGATCCCTGTTTGTAATTTTCTTTGCTCCTTAGCCTCCACCTGAGAAATGAAGTCAGCAAACACTTTTCTATTCGCATACATTCCACATGTACTTTGGTGGTACATAAAGCAATTTCACAGTGCTTTTACAGGTGACTAAAATAACAGCCATCTCATAGTAGTAAATCTTCATGATGCTCATTTACCATCTTCGTGCAATCTATAGTTCTGACTCTGTCAAGGAAAAAGCTGCACCTCAACAGAGAAAAAAGAAAATAAATGGTAAGAGAAAGGGATGAATGAGATAAATAAAAAAATACATGGGATAAGAGCTTGGCTTGTAGAAAAAAGATGTTATTATCCCTTGAGGACATGTAGAAGTTAATTTTAAGTAACAACTCATAAAGAGAACGGCAACCATGTAATGAGGTAAGGGAAAGCCTACCTTATACCAGAAAATGAACTTCCAGACACCAAAGCAAAGGCAGGAAGAATTATTTAGTATTATCTGTAAAATTATGCTATGAGGGTTAACATGGGGCAAAGAGGGTATATTTAGGCTGGAAAATAATATATTGACCTAGGAACAAATGAATACGCAAACTTTAGCTCACAAACTACAAATGTTGTGAAACAGATATTCGTAATGAGCATTCCTGGGAAAAAAAGCTCTTTGGTTTTACATTTGAGCATGATAATTTAATGAAAGGCATTATATGGTGTGCTGGAGTAATGCAGTAACTAGAGCATAGACTTCATTACTCAGAAGATCTTTGCCAGCACTGTCTGGCATAAATCTCCAATTCACAGCTATTCTCCTCATTCTTTTCCTTTGGGGTAACTTTAGATAAAGGATAATTTTCTGTCACATTGTAGTGCCATTTAAACAATGTCAAGAGTTTTTCTTTCTACACCAAGTTTACATTCACTGGAGACCTTATGCTCCCGAGTAAATCTGTTCACTGAGGCAGATCCTCTCTCTTTCCAGTTCCGCTGTCAAGCTTCACTCTTCCAGCACGTTCCATAGATACGTTCTGTGGGTGAAAAGAATTACACCAAAACTTTGTCCTCTAGTTCTTCCTGTCTTTTTGACTAATTAGGTTTTCATCAAAGCATCCAAAAGTACTCAGATCACATTTCCTATTTCGTACATTTAGATCTCTCCAGGATAAAATACATCTGAGTTTATCCTCAGCAAAGCTCCTTCCTTCACATAAGGTGCGAAATCAGATGTTCTCTTGCTATAACATTCCTTTACGACAATGAATCACAAATCTTAAGGGTTCAAAATAGAGGGCTCTGAGCACAAATAGTCTATTTACTAATAGACAAATAGTCTACAGGTAATTTTTATGGATTGCTGCCTGAGACCCAGCCACAAGCACTGCCCAGATGCATTTTACACTTCCACTGTTTGCTTCTTCAATCTTTTGGTGGGAAAAAACAGTCAAAGGTTTGTACAGAAGGTTGCCCTCTGATACGTAATTGGTACAATCAGGCATCTCAAGCCTTAAAAAGTACTGAAATAAAGGTTTCCACAAGACTGTGGAAACACAGAATCCAATCAAGCATCAGGATCACCAAGCTTTTACAAGTCTGATGTTTTCTGGATTCAGTATTTTGTCCCAAACCTTTGTATAACCCATTTTGATGAAATATAGTATGGATGTTGTCCCAATAAAATCTTTTCCTTCACATTGGTTCTCAGATTCACACTGTTTTCAGAAAAGCTAAGACGTGAAGCAATTGTTTCTTACCCAATACAGATTTTCATGCTCGTGTATGTAAATGCAAGCAAAATTCTTATTTCATGTAAATAATTCAGCTGCACCTTATTATCTGCATGAGTCTAATAACACATTTCAGCTGATTTCACTGTCTCTCCTTTTCTTTCTCCTTTCTTTTTCATTTCCCCTAGTTGAAGCCAGAGACTTGAAGAGGCCTACTTTTTTCACTTGTGTATTAATAGCTGTTTCCACTGGACACTGAAAGCAGAGGAAGAATCTTCTGATGACCTTGATCAGTGAAACCTGCTGCTAACAGGAACAGTATATCTATCAAAGACAACGTAGTTACCAAAGAGAACTGCAATGAAAGTGCAAGAAACAGTATTTGCCATACAGCAAATTAAACCCAGATGCCTTAAAGCTTCTTTGGCGACTATAGGTAATTTCTCTGGACCCTTAAGAAATCATGTCTCTAGGTTGGGTCTCTGTAACTTTCATTTGTGAGGTTGAATATTCTGATTTTATAGCACCCTTTGAGCTTTCAAGCTTCCTTATTTGATTACATTATACATAAAACCAGCTGGATTTAAGCCATATAATTTTAGGCATTATTTGGGATGCATACAAGTTTAATATATTCAAAACAGACTTGAAATGTCCATTGACAGAAGGTCAGTCAACCAGAAATAATATGCTAAAATAGTCTCAGTCCCAAAGATATTAGAAATCTTGATAAATTGATTTTACTTTATCTTGGATTATGCTGATTCAAAATGCAAATCAAGCTGACATTTCCCTATCTGAATTGTGAACTTTCAGAAAAACTTTGGTTACAAGAACCCATGGCTTAGCTATAAAGTATGTAAATATTGCTTTATCCATGTATAAATGTGTAAGACATTCGAAGTGTGAAACTTTGAGCTGAGATCCAGAGAGTTTGGAGGGAGAAAATACAATTAAGATAATACCTGGAAGTAGTCAGTGCTAGCCAAAGGGTCTAACCTGGACATATATTAATTAACATTTTTAAAATGTTAATAAGCAGGAAAAAATTAAGTGGGCACATTAATGCAGAAGAGATTAGATATCCTGGAATTTAGAACTATTGAACAGAAGCTCCTTATAAGTTGGGGACCTTTACCCTACACGTAGAGTCTGTCAGAATGTGCTTGTACTCAACACAGTATGAAATACATTTGAAAAGCCAGCTCAGATCAAACATGACTGATTTAGCTCCCTAGCTTGTAAATCTAGTTTTATGGGCATGATGGAGCAGTCTGCCACATATGAGCCTAAATACTTTAATTGATGGAGAAGCAGGTGCTATTGAAAGGTTCTAGAGAAATGTCATGTTGGCTTAAGCGTAGCTAGCAAGTGTAGGAGGTCCTGCCTCTGGCAGTTTTAAAGATCTTAACTTTGTTCCACTGACAACATACAAACTAAAGCATTTGCTTTAATAGCAATACTTCAGATGTCACTTGCAAGTTAGGACTACCTCCAGTTCCCTGAGTTACCGTCTCAGATCTTTTTACCAAAACCTTAATCAACCTAAGGCATTCATAATAAAGTAAGTATTCTGTTGTGGTGGCTAAGGAGGACAGCCACAGGCCAGGAGCACTCTATGCAAAGAAGGTAAAAGACAAAAAATCACCCTAGTCTGGATAGCAACAAGCTATATCTCATCATGCGGTTCCACAGAGGAAAACAATCAGTCCAGCAGCATTTACAGACTTAGGATTTCTTGGTGATTTTTTCATTTATCTCTATGGGGACACATGTGTCCTCCCCCACAAAAAAAAAAAAGGGGTGCTATCTAGGTATTACAGCTTAAAAAAGATAAAAAACCACCAGCATAACAACAATGCCTAGAAGTAAAACACATGTGAGTCTCTGGATAGCTTGGAAGAGGAAGGAATCACAACAAAGACAAATGAGGAGGCCCAAGGAAAAAGCTGCATGGGCAAGGGGGAAGATGGTCACAGGGATAATAAGCTAACATAGAAATGTGAGTCAAGAGCCAAAAGAACATAAAAAGATGGGTGAAGGGAAGACAATAAAATTAATGGCTTTTTTACCTCATAGTGAAACGATGAACAATATAATGTTGAATTATAAATGTATCTAAAAATTGTGTAAGCTGTACTTGTCATCAGAGGCATTAGGTTCGGAAAGGGAAGTGAGTTTCTCCAAGAGACAATGTTCCTGTCAAAATGCAGCATGCCGAATAAAAATGTATGAAACCCCCAGCCTGGCTATGAGACAGTACCTCATAAATTCTTTCTGCAGATTCAATTCAAATTGGCATGTGAAGGAGGGTAATCTGAAAACTCTCAACATAAAGTAATCAAAAACATATAGAAAGTTTCCATTCAACAATCATAGCTTGTTTTTCACTTCTGGCCTGTGTAATTACGGAGCCAAAATAACTTCATGGTTTATTTCTCTTTAATGAAGTCCATTCCTTGCTGTATCTGGCCAATGGTTTTGTGCTACACGTGAGAAGGTGCCTAAATAAATTGGCTGAACAAATACAGCTAAGAAACTATAAATATGTGTTTTCCAGTGCTGGAAACAAATGAGTAAATGAGTTCTTCCCCTCTTTCACCTTCTTTCCACTTCTTATCCTCAGTCGTAAAATAAGATTTATTTAATTTATAAAACCTGTGAGCTAAGCCACCCAACATATCTTCTCTTGTCTCTCACTTATTAAGTGCCCACTGGAGTAGGCTGCTGCTGCACAGCTCACACCAGGGTGTAAACAGGAGAAGAAGCCATTCAATCGGAAATGCTTTTCATCTGAGCCAGCAGTGTGCCTCCTATCCTTATGTGGACACTCACTGGACAAGTTTTGCTCATTTTCTGCAAACAACACTTCTGAAAATGTTGTGAAATTGAATAATTAATTGCTATATGACTTGTGGGATAAATATTCCCAAAGCCAAACCTAAGTTTCATAAATAAGCGGAGGGGTGGGAAGTGCTGAAATTGCACTTTTTTTTTTTTTTTTGCCATAAGGAAAAAAAAATAACTTCTTAAAATTTTATTCTGACTTCTAGAATAAATAAAGAAATGCATATCCACAGGGGACTATGTAAAGCAACAGAGGAAGGGCAACAGAGGAAGGTGCTTTCAAGTAAGTTGTGGCAATGAGGGAAAGCTGTGTGCATTCTTGTTCTCTATGTGGAATATTCTGAAAGGAGAGCACACCAAAAAGAATTATGCCACAATTTTTTAAAACCGCCAATGATTGTGTGTTTTCAAGATGCCGTATGACAGCTGGATTTGCAGGTAATAGGGTGTGAATTTGGAAAGCACTTAATGATTTAGAAAGACTACTGAAACATTCATTTCTGTAAAAGCAGAAGCTGGACATGGTCTGCAATGTCCGTGCAAGTCCATGAATGGAAAAACTACCTCCATGGAAGACAATGAGCTTTTTGTCTTCAACTACAGTGAGACCAGTATTTCACACCTTGAAACAAGCTGCTTGTTACAACCCACAAAAGAAAGCAATGTCTGGAATTGTCATGCGACAAGGACATGAAAGCCCTCACTTACTCTACAGCAGGATGTTGAACTCAATCTGACAATCCCTCATCCTTTAAAACACATTGTCCTCTCCAAGCTATCTGGGTCTTCTCCCTTCCTAGCAAAACTGTGACATTAAGAGTAATTACAACTTCTGTTGAAATTCAGCACAATATAATGTGCTACAGTAGACAACTGTGCACAAATCCTTTGAACATATAAAGAAGTATTAAAGTCAATGTATCTCCAGGTCTTTAATGCTTATATTGCTTTGCTTGTAATAGTATAAATGCTACATGATATATGATATGATATACATGTGTTACAGGTGAACTTTCAGGACTTATTGAAAAATACACAAAATAATTCAGCTGACATATCTTAAGAAATAATCAGTATCAGGGCTTCAGTGTTTCTGTTCTGTGGACATTTTAGACCAAGCCTATCATGTACTAATGCCTCCAGCATGCCATCAGAAAAGACTGAAAGGCAGCCTATAAGCCTTGCACTGCAGAGACATAATTAATCTTCCAGACCATGTTATAATGCTCTGTAGCCAAGCTGAGGAAGGGGAAGAGTGTGAGGCTGAAACACAGCAAGACAAAGTAGCACAGAGCAAACAATTGCTCAATTCTGTCTCCTTGGCACACCAGCAGAAAGGGGGGTTCTGGGATGTGAAACTCTGTCACACTAGTTTGACTTGAGAACAGAAAGGTCTTCTTGATATCCAGGGAGAAGGATCAGAATTTAATTCCTCTTTGCAGCAGGACTAAAATCTGCACTCCAGGGGAGAAAACAAGCTGCCCTCAGCCTGACAGGATGTTTGGAAAGGGAGCAAGCACAGCACAGGCCCCTAGAAATGAGACCATGCCTTTCTCATGGTCTCTCTGCTTAAGAAAAAAATGCATTTGGTTTGACCAAACAATCTGTGCCCTAAAGACAACTGGCTGGAAATGGCTGCTGACATGTTTTATAAAATGAAAATTTTCCTCAACAGCAGAGAAGTGTAGTCAGGAATATAGGCCTGGAAAGATCCTTTGAATCCCCCACAATGGTAAGCAAGCAGGACATCTAGTAAGAGGTACAGAGCATATCTGGACTAGACACCATATAGGATCCCAAAATTGTCCTCAAATCCATGTAACAGCCCAGTTTGCAAAAAAACCCTAACTTCTGTAGTCAGTATGCAAATATGATTATGAGTCAAGTATCTTCTTTTGTAAGTAGTGGACAACCCAGGGCCTGTTGAGCAATCCTGCACAGCAGCAGGCTGCATGCCAGTATCTTCCCTTGAGTAGAGGTGCCTCTCAAGGTTATTCGCTGAGGCCGAGACATTCCTTGCCACAACGGACAAGTAAGTTATTAACAGCCTGCTAAACTTTGAAATCTGAGCTAAGTAAGTCATATAAAGGATTGATTAGATATATATATATATAAAGACATAAATCTAGACCTACATATAAACCACTGACCAAGTACGAGACTGTCTGAATCCAGCTGCACCTAGACTCTTCTTTGAGGAGTTTAGAAAGAAAGGGAGTCCTTTCTGAACCTCATGACTCTATAGGAAGTTCTCCCTGACAGTCTTGTCTGACCCTGTCCTTTGTGCAGTAAATAAACTAGTGTACTCTGCCATCAAATCTTGATAACTCATTGTCACATTTACAATCAAATTTTGATCAACTGTTTTTTTATATCAATAAACATACTGCTTCTTCTTTCTTACAAGTGAAGTGCATTACTCCATCCATTACACCTCTGGAAGTTCAGCATTTGGAAATGATAAGTGATTTTGTATAAACTGATGTGAATCTCTTACTATCTGGCACGGGAGCTAGCACCTGCATCTATACGATATTCTTGTCCTGGTATATCTAGAACCAGTGAAAAGATTCATAAACTTTAAAGTGTTGCTACACTGCAGTCCTTAGAGCTATCCATAGATATGTCATAGGCAAAGCATAGCACACATCACATACAATCAAGTGAGAACACTATTTTCTCTTCCACATTTCTGATAAGCCTCTTAGCACAGTTGTATGTCTTCCACCCATTGCAATCACTTTTCAAAATATTTTTTTAAAATGCTTATATTTCAAATGCTATTGTAAATAGAAATTTCTGTCACTTTGACCTGCTTACAGAATACCTGACAAATTTTTCTGGGACATCCCTTCCTGCAAGTTACTGGCTCATTGAAGCATAACCTTGCAAGAAGCATGGGGAATGTCCCTATACCTAAACCACCAATATAGAGTCCAGATGACAATGTCATGCTATAAATCGCTGAGGGATTGCAGCTTGACTAGGGTCCATCATATCTGAAAAATCATGGCAGTCAGGTGAAGTTCCCGACGACTAGAAAAAGGGAAATATAAACCCCATTTTCAAGAAGGGGAAAATGGATGAGCCGGGGGACTAGAGACTCACCTCTGTGCATGGCAAAATCATGGAGCAGATTCTCCTGGAAGGTGTCCTAAGGCATATGAAAAACAAGAAGGTGCTTGGTGACAGCCAGCATGGCTTCAGTATACTCTTCATGGCTTCAATAGACTCTTCATTAGAGACTGTAGTGAGAGGACAAGGGGTAATGGGTTCAAACTTAAACAGGGGAAGTTTAGATTGGAT
>JANRGW010002640.1:14871-26569 GCA_024733675.1 Psilopsiagon aymara | reverse complement strand
TCACATGACATCCTTGTCTCTAAATTGGAGAGACATCAATTTGATAGGTGGACCACTCAGTGGATAAAGAACTGGCTAAATGGCCACACACAAGGAGTTGTGCTCAATGTCTCAATATCCAGCTGGAGGACAGTAACGAGTGGTGTCCCTCAGGGACCGGTGTTGGGACCGCTCTTGTTTAACATCTTTGTGGGTGACATGGAAAGTGGGATTGAGTGCGCCCTCAGCAAGTTTGCCAACGACACCCAGCTGTGTGGTTTGGTCGGAAGGCTGGAGGGAAGGAATATCATCCAGAGGGACCTTGACATGCTTGTGAGGTGGGCTGATGTCAACCTGATAAAGTTTAACCATGACAAGTGCACAGTGCTATACCAGGGTCAGAGCAATCTCAGGCACAGCTACAGGTTGGGAAAAGAAGAGATTCAGAGCAGCCTTGAGGAGAAGGACTTGGGGGTGTTGGTTGATGAGAAACTGAACATAAGCAGGCAGTGTGCGCTTTCATCCCAGAAAGCCAACCGTATCCTGGGCTGCACCAAAAGGAGCATGACCAGCAGGTCAAGGGAGGTGATCCTGCCCCTCTACTCTGCTCCGGTGAAAACTCACTTGGAGTATTGTGTGCAGTTCTGGTGTCCTCAACATAATAAGGACATGCAACTGTTGGAACAAGTCCAAATGAGGGCCACGAGGCTGATCTGGGGACTGGACCACCTCCCGTATGAAGACTGGGTGAGAAAGCTGGGGCTTTTTAGGCTGGAGAAGAGAAGGCTGCGTGGAGACCTCCTAGCAGCCTTCCAATATCTGAAGGGTCCTATAGGGATGCAGGGGAGGGACTTTTCATGAGGGACTGTATTGAGAGGACAAGGAGTAATGGGTTCAAACTTAAACAGGGGAAGTTTAGATTGGATATGGGGAAGAAATTCTTTAATGTAAGGGTGGTGAGGCACTGGAATGGGTTTCCCAGAGAAGTTGTGAATGCTCCATCCCTGGCAATGTTTAAGACCAGGTTGGACATAGCCTTGGGTGATATTGTTTAGTGGGATGTGTTTGTGCCCATGGCATGGGGGTTGGAGCTAGATGATCTTAAGGTCCTTCTAACCCTAACAATTCTATGATTCTATGGTCTTTAGCTTATGTACTATCAGCTTTTTGTTAGCTGGAGTTTCTTAGACTTGGGCGGAATGAAACTGGCCTATTCCCCAAATCGGGAGGAAAGAAGTTTTCTCTCATTGTCATCAATATTTGTGAAGAAATTGCAACATGAATGATATTTTTAGAATCATAGAATCATAGAAAAGTTAGAGTTGGAAAGGATCTCAAGGTCATCTAGTTCCAACCCCCCTGCCATGGGCACATACACCTCCCACTAAACCATGCCACCCAAGGCTCTGTCCAACCTGGCCTTGAACACAGCCAGCAATGGAGCATTCAAAACTTCCCTGGGCAACCCATTCCAGTGCCTTACCACCCTTACATTAAAGAATTTCTTCCTCATATCCAATCTAATCTTCCCGTGTTTTAGATTGCACCCGTTACCCCTCATATACTGAAGAACCCATTATCTCCACTGTCTATAAAGGAGACTAGAAAATAGCTCAAAGGCTCATATCTGCCCTTGTGTATGTGTGTGTGTGAGTGTACGCATTTAGCTACCAGCTTGCACACCTCAACTACAGGCAGCTGGAATGTAAGGGTCTGAAGTCAAGCAGAATGTCCTGACTCAAAATGCCTTCTGCAGTTCCAACGTGAGTCCCGAATTTTAACTTTTGCCCTAATACTTCACAGTAATATATATACTATTAACTCTTTGTTGGGGAGGAATATGTAAGATAAACCGCAGTATTTTCTTCCCCCTGATGGCAGGTTGGAACGGAGCAGAACAGTCTGGAAAGAGCCCAGGCCTTGCTCTAAGCTAAATATTCTGCAAGTTCTTAGTACAGACGTACAGAGGCAGTCGTCTCCATCACTATGCACACTGAGTATAAAGCAAAGCAGCAGGTATGTAACCCTGCAGTGTTCTCACCAACAGACTGCCTGCAGTTTTACCTGCAGCTGTTCAACGTAAAAGAGTACTAACAGAGTCTACTTGTCTTCCACTTAACAGAAAGAACTCGGCTTCCTCCAGTCAGTCTGCCAGATCTCCATCAAGGCAGTGGGAATGGATAGGGTTGGCTGGCATCCTAGAATGGCAGCTGAACCTTTGAAATTATATTCCCTGAGATCTACCTCAGTTTAGCCTATGGTTTTGCTGAAGAACTGACTCGTAAGAGGCAGAAAATAGCATGAATATGGATTGGATGGAGGAAGGACACAGGAATTCTGCGCATATATAACCTCAGATTCCTGAAATCTAAGATCAGATGAAAAATGTAATTTAGGAAAAGTAAGCTATCTATATGACTGCAGAAAAATAGCTCAAACACTCCTTACTTTCTATCTTTAACAAAGGTTAAATAAAAGCCATTGAAAGTAAACTGTATATTAAAATATCAACATCTATAACTAAGTCTTATATATTAAAAAAATGTAATTCATGGTTTTTCACTGGAATGAGTATTACAATCTCAGACCATTAACTCCTGCCAAATAATAATTAATGATTGTATTAAAGTAGAGTAAATATGCAAAAGTACCTCAATGCTCCATTCTCTTTGGCATTCAATTAATACACATGCACATGGAGCAAGAAACAGCTCTTGTCAGACAGAGATTGTGATCTGAACAACACAGAGATACAGGGGGTCAGAGGGATGAGGAGCCTGTACAAAGTCACATAGCACATAGGCACTGGACGAGCAACCTGAATCCCCAAATAGCTCCTTCTCTGTGCTGCCTTATCATATGAGTGAAATTATTTTTAAGAAACCCTTTCTGGGCATGAAGTATTTCTATTATAAATAGATGACTAAATGCTGGTCCATTAATATAGGCAAACAAAATGGAAAATGGTTCTAGAACTGTGAATGTCTTTTTTTACCTACCTCTTTTGGTGCATGCAATTTACCAGTTTAGAGGACAGGAAATGAGGGTGTAGAGAGCAAACTAATCATTACACTTTCACATAGTGTCTCGTTAAAAAGATGTATCATATCAATGACTTTCAATTAGGGTTATACAGGCAGCTTTGAACAACTCTATGTAGAATCATACCCACTACAGGACAGTAAGAAAAAAAAGGTTTTCTATTAGGAGAAACTGAAATGCTGACTTGATGCAGTTTTCCAGGGAAAAACATATTTCACATATACAGTTTCAAAGCTCTTGTATGAAGGAATTTATTGAAGGGAATTATCTAACTGTGCTATAATATGAAGGACATTTCTTATGCGGAAAACCAGAAACATTTATCTTTTGCCTTAATGTTATATTGATGTAAACTCCAGGAGGACCACCAATCTCAAGAGGAAAGGAGTCTGTTTTATCAGGTGGGAAATAACAAATGTCAACACAAAAAATAACAAGGCAATTTTATTTAATCATCTGCTGACACTAATTGGTGGAAATAGTGACAGAGATTCTTATTTCGTAATGACCTAAGGGGTCGTTTTAGGAAGCATCATTCCAAAAACTCAGGGTTTTCGTCTCATCAATTTATAGCAGAAAGAATAATGAAGTTCTTGTCCCTTGTAATAGAAATACATTGAATCCATGTTCAGTGAGGCATGGACACTGTCCTTCCCCTTGGAGAAAGGCAATTTCATCAGCCATGTGAAAACTTCTATTTGTTGCTTTGTAGGCACAAAGAACATTTTCTGTGAGCATTTACAGCAGGGCTTGTGGGTCCAAGATGATTGTTAGCAGCACTTCTTTCTGCTTTGTGATTCTTAACTAGTAATGGTAAGAGACAAATTATTTGCTCTGGTAAGAGCCAGAGAGAGGGGCAACACTGAAAAATATCAAAGCCAATATTATTTAGTTTCAAAGAAGAGTAGTTTCAAGAAAAGCCTGATACAGAACTATTAAGTAAAGAATTATACAGAAAAAATGACCTGGGACAAGATTATAGAAGGAGGTCCCAGAAGGGAAACTGTGTGAAGTATGGATGGACTCTGACATTTGGTTTTGCTCAAAATTCACAGCCTAGATTTATTTTTTATATAGATACACTTTTTCTTTTTTTTTTTTTTTTTTTTTTTTTTTACTATTATGGATGCTAGGCTACATGGTTTTTAGTTTTCTGAGGAAACAGGAAAACACAGCACTGTAAATACAATTACTACATTTCAAAAAGAAGATGCATTTTCACTTCCTTTATAAGTATCTAAGTATCTCACAGCAGGACCAGCTACAGGATAGATAGCAGGCTTCCATATCTAAAAAGGAATTGCTGTATTCTATAAAGTTCAAAAGAAGCTAAAAAGAACAAAACATGTAGCCCTCACATGAACTTCTCTGAGAACCTCTAGCTTCTGAAACTTAATATCTGGTTTCGCAGACTGCATATTTTGTCAATAGTTCAACAGATTATTCATTACGTACTTTACATTCATGTTATAGCTTCTGTTGATTGTAAAATATTTTGCTAATTCTACCTCCCCTCTGGACAATTTTGAGAAAGTTTTCCTTTTTCTAACAAAATGGTAAGATACAAGTTTTAGGCAGCAATTTTATAATAATTTTATTCATTATATGTATGCGTACGTATTTTGTTTGAGCTCAAATGACATTTTTCTCCTTTGAAGACATAACACATAGTTCCCAAAAGGGTGTAAAGAAAATAATTTCTAGAACAAATTTCAGTGAAACTTTGCATGGTTCCTAATTTGGACATGCTAATTCGAAAATTTCAACCTCTAGGCATATGTCAGCTGCTTGTTTTGGTTGGTTGGTTGATTTGATTTGGTTTGTTTTTTGTTGGGTTTTGGTTGTTTTGTTTTTTGGCTTTGGGATTGAGGTTTGTTTTTTGTTTTTTTGTTTTTTTTTCTTTTTCAAAAATGAGGCATGAGCCATCTGTTAAACTGGGAATAACTTCTGAACAAAGTAGAAGAATGGTAAAAGATCAGAAATCTCCTCCTATTTCCCTTTCAGAAGAAATGGAAGCAAGCAAATGCTTCAGCATTACTCTGCTAAGGCCCTAAAACTGATGGGTTTGAAAATGCTTGAGATCCATTTATCTATTGGCAAAAAGAATATAAAAATACCATACTCAGAGCTGTTGTGAAGTTCAAAGTCTTTTGAGGCATTTATATTAAGATATAAAGCACTGTTACTCACTGACCAATTTGCAAACATATGCTATTGCTTTAAGCATTTTTTATTGTAAATGACTGGAGCAGGTAAGTATATGTCTATCAGAATGAATGTGTTTTACATGACCTTCTTTATCAGAGAGCTCTGCACTGTTTGACATAGAAAAACCTATCCAGATACAATGCCAGTACATCTGACAAAAGGGCACACTATGTTTTCCAAGCTTCATCATTATTCTAAACTTGATCTGAAAACTATATATTTTACCCAAAATTGGAAAGAAGATGTTTCAGCATACCCCCAAAAAGGCAAGATTGACTGAAATTGTAACCACTGTGGAGTGGAAGCATGTTGGTATTTACCAAAAAGAAGTCTTCTTTTCTATCTCTATATGTACAGAAGTATTTCTCTCATTGTGTTATATAATTTATTTTACCCTTTTATTACCTTAAGAGTAAGAAAATATTTCATTTTTGCATAGATGAAAGACAGACCCTAAGTAAATCAAGTCATTTGCCCTAAACAACTAAAAAACAAGGCAAAATCGAAAATGTCTCTGTCGTCAGGGAACTACTGTGCTCAGAGCACAAAACAAGGTACAGAACCTGCCTTTGGGAATTTACAGAATTTATCCTAGCGGTAAGCTAGACAGGGGAGATTAGTCTCCAGAGACCTTGAGCACATGAAGCCAGGCAGCAGGCTGGTGTCAGATATTTTTTGTATTCCTGCTCCATTTCAATTGAAACCTTGTTTTTTCTACTATGATTCACTGGGCTGTCAACCTGTAGACATCCTGCATTGTTCTTTCCTGCTCCTGCACAGCACCCCCAACTGCAGCTGTCTTCTCCTCACTTCCCAACACCTACCCAACACCTACCCAACACCACCAATGCATTGCCCAGAAGAGCTTCTTTGGCTTTGTTCCCCTTAATTGTATGTGTCATTATTCAAGTTTAATTGCTTCATCAGAAGACAGTTACTGAACTAATACTTTTCCAAGATTATTTGTATACGTGTTATTTTGGTCATAGGCTTGCCAGTCTGGTGAAGGGCTTTAAACTTAAGTTGATGGGTGAGAGGAACCTCAACCTATCCCAGTTCTACCAATTTGATGCCAGTGCCAGCAAGAGATGCCCAGAGCCTGGACAGGGGTTACACATCAGCAGGAGAGCACCTGAAGAACAGCACAAAGGAATTTCTGCAACTCCAGTTGGCTTCATTGGGACCAATTTAAAATGCCTTAATGTAAATACATGTAGCATGGGAAATAAACAAGAGGAGATACACATGTGCATGCACCTGTATAACTATTATTGGATTCACAGAGATGTGGTGAGATGTACCTTTCCTCTGACTGGAGTATTGCAATGGAAGGATACAGCTCTTCAGGAAGGAGAGGAAGCAGAGACAAGATGAGGTTGTCACCCTCGATGTCAATGACCAGCTAGAGTGCATGGAGCCAACCAAGAATTAAAGGGAGGGCAAGAACAGGTGACATTTTAGTGGAGTCTGCTACAGGCTTACACAATCAGGAAGCCCTTTACCTTGAGACCGTAAAACCAGATGATGTTTCTTGTAGGTCAGTTTATCAGGTTTGCCTTCTTACCTTGCTTTTGAGAGTAGATTCTTGCCTTTCTGACATTTTCATGCTCAGGAGAACTAAACCAAAAATATGCAATTCATTATATTTCATCATCTTTTGAATAATACCAATTTAATTTTTTAGTTTGTCAGAAAAAATACCTTGGTTAGGTACATTGTATGGAAGAAAAAGTTGATGATCACTTTGTTTGAAGAGAAGTTAAGCTCCTGGATTCACAGAAAAATATGTGAAAACATGTTCATTCATGAAAGTTTTGGGTTTCCTTCAACACTACTTGGAATTTCTGGTTTTAATAATTATTGTAATCATTTTTAACTTAGGAAAGAACTTTCTGGAAAAGGTTTCTTAGACCTAGCTAAGTGGTCCAAGATCCAGTGATCACCAGGATTTGGTGATTCCCTTGAGACATGAAGATTTGGTGATTCCCTTGAGACATGAATTTAGAGATACCACAGAGTGCATATGAATGACACAGAAATGGAGATTAGTGTAAATAATTATTTTCTGCTGCAGATGATTCTTCAGAAGCTTCAAATATCTATGTGAAGAATCTGAGCAGGAAGAGAGCCATTGATCATATTGTTCTTTTAGGTTATTCAATGGTTAAATGCCATTACGAATGTCTACCATTTTTTTTCACCTCTTCCTTTCTACATAGGTTCCCATTGACAGGTCAAAGCTTGTATGGCAGGATTTTCCAAACTATGTCCTATGTCTTCCTTCTGAGATTTTAAACTACAGGGTTCATGTCAAGGTGGCCAGGTTAGTATTGTAAGACAAAGGTCTACTCTAGATAACTTACTTAGCATTTTTCATCTCTAACCTTGGAGCCAAATTTACAGTACCCTCTAAAATTCAAGATATTACTTCAGAACAATTCCACACAAAACAAACTTCTTTTTTAAAATAAAACTTTATTGCATACAGAAAACATTTTCAAAATTCTTTCTTTGGTATATGATTATGATTAAGGCTCTTATCAGAGAGGTATTCAACAAACATAAAGCTTACTCAGGTATGCTATTTGAACTTTACTTTCTCTAATAGCTGACTCTTATGTTTGCTCTGCTATGGTTCAGGGCTCATTAACAGTTCTATTATAAACCTCAATTACTTCAGCTGTTACTAGCTGCATATCTGAAAATAAAGCAGGTTTTCAGCCTTGAATATATTTTAATGTATTATTAGCAAATTTTGAATGGTTGATTTGGTGAGAAAAAAAAAAAAAATTATCCAAGAACAACATGCACTGATTCAGGTTCAGTCGAATGCCTACACTTTTGTTCATAATATAAAAACATTCTTTTTAATAATTTCTAAAAAAAAAAAGCCAACTATTTTGGGCTGTGTAAATAAGTATGACTGAACACTATAAGAAAACTGTACAGTGGCCCTTAAAAATTATAGCACCAAAAAGACCACACTAAATGTTGATATGATGCAGGATCCTTCCCCTGACAAGAGACAAAAGAAGATGCTATGGACAGAAGAAGGTGTTATTGTGGAGCTCTATACTCTCCATTTTATCACTGATTGAAACCATTGCAAACATTCAGTATCAAAGATACTTAAGTAATCTCCTTGTGAAATGGTATACTTTCTAAATCTTCACAGATCTGAAGTTGCTGCTTTGTTGAGCATGGCAAAAGTGTAGAATTATGAAGGAGAAATTACGCTTGACCTCCCTGAAAGCCTTCTAGGACAAGGTGAATTGATTGGTGGATGAGGGAAGAAAAGTACATGTTGTTTACCTTGAGTTTGGTAAAGCCTTCGACACTGCCTCCAGTCATTTGGCACTGTCTCCCTCAAAAATCACCACAGAAAAACTAAGAAAGTGTTACATAGATGAACAGTGAGATGGATTGAATACTGACTGAATAGCCAGGTCCAGAGGATTAAGATCAGTCATACAAAGTACAGTTGGAGACAAATCAGTAGTGGTGTACCCAAGGAGTTCATAATGGATCCAGTATTGTAACATCTTCGTTAATGGCCTGTGCTATATGACAGAATATGACCTCAGCAAGTTTTTAGGTGGAGCAAAACTAGGAGAAGCACCAGATGGTTGTGCTGCCTTTAAAAGGGACCTGGACAGACTGGAGAACTGGGAAGAAAGGAATTTCATGAAGTTCAACAAGGGCAAATAAGAAGTCCTGCTCCAGGGATGGAATAAGCCCATGCACCTATACAAGCTGGGACTTGGCCATTTTGAAAGCAGCTCTGCAAAAGACCTTGGGATCTTGGTAGAAAACTGCCCATGAGGCAGCAACACACCCTTGTGGCAAAAAAACCCAAAAAAAGGCCAGTAGCCTTCAGGACTGCATTTCGCAGAATGTTGTCGGTCTGTCAAGGCAGGCGATCCTTCCTCTCTAGTAAGCTCTGATAAGTTATATCTGGAGTCCTGTGTTTGCAGCAAAAGAAGCATATGTACTTACTAGAGTAAGCCCTGTACAAGACCACAGAGCTGATGAATAGACTAGAACATCTCTCATACGAGGAAAGGCTAAGACAGCTGAGGCTGTTCAGCCTGGTGAAGAGAAAGGTCAAGGAGATCTTATCAATTGTATAAGCAACTGATAGCAGGCAATGAAGAAGAGGAAACCAGACCCTTCTCAGTGATGCTCACTGGCAAGACAAGAAGCAATGAGCAACAATGAAAACACATTTGTGAAAACACTTCGTTCCGTCTAAACATGTAAACATTTTTTTACTCTAAGGGTGGTCACACGCTGGAACAGATACTGAGTCCTTGGCTCTCTGTTCAGCACTTCCTGAACTGATGATACCTATGTGGAGTGGCTGGAAAGGAAGTATTGATTAGGACACACCAACAGCCAGTATCATAATGGCCAGAAGACTAGTTTCTCAGCCCTAAGTCCGGTTTAAGTAACAAAGATTTGACCACCAGCTTCTCCAATATCACATGTAAGGTTCCATTACAGAATCAGAGAATAGAATCATAGAAGAGTTAGGGTTGGAAAGGACCTTAAGATCACCTAGTTCCAACCCCCCTGCCATGGGCACAAACAACTCCCACTAAACCATATCACCCAAGACTATGTCCAAACAGCCTTGAATACTGCCAGCAATGGAGCATTCACAACTTCTCTGGGAAACACATTCCAGTGCCTCACCACCCTTACAGTAAAGAATTTCTTCCTCATATCCAGTCTAAACTTCCCCTGTTTAAGTTCGAACCCGTTACTCCTTGTCCTCTCAATACAGTCCCTAATGAAGGGTCCATCCCCAGCATCCTTATAGGCCCCCTTCAGATAAGGAAGGCTGCTATGAGGTCTCCTCACAGCCTTCTCTCTTCTCCAGGCTGAACAGCCCCAACTTTCCCATGATATCTTCGTACGGGAGGTGCTCCAGTCCCCCGATCATCCTCGTGGCCCTCCTCTGGACTTCTTCCAACAATTCCATGACCTTTTTATGTTGAGGACACCAGAATTGCACACAATACTCCAAGTGAGGTCTCACGGGAGCAGAGTAGAGAGGTAGGATCACCTCCCTCAACCTGCTGGTCATGCTCCTTTTGGTGCAGTGTAGGATAAAGTTGGCTTTCTGGGATGACAGTGCACACTGCCTGCTCATGTTCAGTTTCTCATCAACCAACACCCCCAAGTCCTTCTCCTCAAGGCTGCTCTGAATCTCTTCTCTGCCCAACCTGTAGCTGTGCCTGAGATTGCTCTGACCCTGGTATAGCACTGTGCACTTGTCATGGTTAAACTTCATCAGCCCACCACACAAGCATGTCAAGGTCCCTCTGGATGACATTCCTTCCCTCCAGCTTACCGACCAAACCACATAGCTTGGTATCATCGGGAAACTTGCTGAGGGCACACTCAATCTCACTTTCCATGTCACCCACAAAGATGCTAAACAAGAGCGGTCCCAACATCGATCCCTGAGGGACACCACTCGTTACTGGCCTCCAGCTGGATATTGAGATATTGAGCACAACTCCTTGTGTGTGGCCATCCAGCCACCAAGTGGTCCACCTATCAAATTGATGTCTCTCCAATTTAGAGACAAGGATGTCATGTGAGACAGCGTCAAACGCTTTGCAGAAGTCCAGGTAGATGACATCAACTGCTCTGTCCTTGTCCATCAGTTCCGTAGCCCCATCATAGAAGACCTCCAGATTGGTCAGGAAGGATTTCCCCTTAGCGAAGCCATGCTGGCTGTCACCAACCACCTTGTTTTTGTGCCTGAGCATGCCTTTCAGGAGAATCTGCTCCAAGATTTTCCTAGGCACAGAGGTGAAGCTGACTGGTCTGTAATTCCCTGGGTCATCCATTTTCCCCTTCTTGAAAATGGGGCTTATTTTTCCCTTTTCCTGCCATGATTTTTCAGATATGATGGACAGTGTCTTAGCAACTTCATTTGCCAGCTCCTTCAGGACCCGTGGATGGATTTTGTCAGGTCCCGTGGACTTGTATACATTCAGGTTCCTAAGATGGTCTTGAACCAGATCCTCTCCTTCAGTGGGCCCACGGTCTTTGTTCACACTGTCCCTGTGCCTGCCTCCCAAGACTTGAGTGGTGTGGTCAGAGTATTTGCCGGTGAAGGCTGAGGCAAGGAAGTCATTAAGAACCTCAGCCTTCACCAAATCCAAGGTAGCCAGTTCTCCTGATAGCTTCTGGAGAGGGCCCATGCTGTCTCTAGCCTGTCTTTTATTTGCAAAGTACCTATAGAATCCCTTCCTGTTATCCTTAACATCCCCAGCCCAGTTTAATTCTAAGTGAGCCTTAGCCTTCCTAACCTGGTCCCTAGCTTCCTGGACAACATCCCTGTATTCTTCCCAAGCCACCTGTCCTTGCTTCTACCGTTTATAAGCCTCTTTTTTTCTTTGAATTTTCCTCAGCAGCTCCTTATCCATCCAAGGAGGTCTCCTGGCCCTCCTGC
>JANRGW010002640.1:0-10814 GCA_024733675.1 Psilopsiagon aymara | reverse complement strand
CGATTCTCCTTCCCATCCCTCCAGGAGTAGAGGGAAGAAAAAGGGGGAAGTGAGTGAACAAACTGCGTGGCTGATTTCTGGCTTAAACCACAACACCAGAACACTAGCACATCCCTAGTAATCAATTCATGAATTTTTAACAAATTAGTCTTCTTTAAGTTCAAAAGAAGCCATTCATCATTGATTTATTACATTGTTTTTTCACATTTTTTTCTCCTTTTAACAAAATATTCATAAACTAAGAAGCAGAATATAGCCTGTGCATATTGTCTGAAACATGACTAAGAATTATCAGTAAATGATGAAAAGAAAGGTAGAGAAACTTCAAGTTATCTAGTCTGTGCTTTGTTCCAGTAAGTACATGTGCAGTAGGCGAGGACCCTCCAGTGGTGGGAGAATGACGACAATCTATATGATCATGCATCAACTCGTTTATTGCATCTGAGGGCTTCACTTATATATCCTTAGGGTTCATTATGCAGACTAGTCAAGATATGATTGGTCACACTCAAACGATAACCAACTTACGATTGGCTAAGCATAATGTTACATTTGTCAAACCCCTCCCTCTTGCGGTTTGCACCTCTGCTTTTTGCTTCCTAATAGGGGTTCTTCGGTACTTTCCCCACTGCTCAAGGTCGAGCTGTCCTTGTCAATGATGGGCTCCTCGCGGTCACGTCGCTATGGTCTGCAGTGTTGCCACTGTCCATGGCCCTGCTCAAGCATCCATTCCCCAGCATACATGTTCAACAGAAACATAAAAAGCAGGTCTGATTCCTTAACAATTCATTAAAAAAAAGATAAATTTTGTTTTATTTAGTCTCAATTAGGATTTTCTACTACTGTTGGAAATAAGATCAATAATCACAGCTGCTTTAAATAGAATTGCCTGAAGAGTATTTAATAATCATCCAGAAGAAAATGCAAGAATTATTAAAATATTATACACTCCTGTAACCCTTCAACACCATCCTTGAAATTGAAAGGCATTTGAAAACCCCTTGCTTAAGGTACACAGATGTATTTAAAAGAACACAATTTTTAATGTGAGGCTGTTCTTTGAAAGACCACAATGACTGCTATGCAAGGAAGGTGTAAATTCACTTTTGCTGTGGCATTTCACCAATAAATCATAGAATCATAGAATAGTTAGGTTTGGAAAGGACCTTAAGATTATCTAGTTCTAACTCCAGTGACATAGGTTTTCCTTGTTTTGTTTTCATCTAATACACACACAGACAAATCCGATGCATTATTTTTATGAATTTTCACACTCTCCTTGGAGACAATTCAAGTGACAGATGTATGTGAAGACTTCAATGAAGCTACTGCATAAAATATGTCACGTTTCTCATTGTTTATAAGTAGTAACCCTCTGCTAAACCCAAAAGACTATTAGTAAACTTCTGGGAACATCATTTATCTTGTTCCTACCCAGGTGTTACAGCTCCAGAGCACCCTCTTCTTCCAGCCTGTTTGAGATGGGCCTTGAATTGTCATTGCAGAGATCCATGGCTCCATGGCTCATGTTAGAGCAGGAAATGCTGTGAGCAGGGGTTTGCCTGCACTTCTCAGTAGCTACATCTCTGCTGGCAATCTGCACAGGGTTAAGGCATGGATTCAAGTTGTAGTAAGCTGTTGTCTATGACAGGTCTACGGCTTTGGAGGAAAAATATTTAGCTGTATTCTATAAACCTTCATGAGCAGGGAACCATGCAAGGCCCATTTTATTTACTAGTCTAGGTTCATATTTAAAAATACAGTACAGCTGGGGTCCATGCTGTAGGTTCAGTACCTGGTCCAACTCAGCTGATGACTCTCCAGAGTCCTGGCTTCACAGCAGGCAGCCTGGTAGCTGGGGCACAGATGTACCAGCTGAGCCCTCAATTTTGCAGTCACACTGGCAAACCTATCCTGGAGCCATAAATCCTGCTATGCCATCACCAGATTCACTGTTTCCACTGTGGGGCCAAGGTGCTTTTGGGGTGTCTTGCCTTCATACACTTGGACAGGGAGCCAGGGTGATTTCTGTCAGAAGCCCATCTGTCTCACAGCTGAAGCTGACATTTCTAGGACCAAACTTATCTTTTGCTGGAAGTTTTTCAGTCAGTTTTCCTCTGGACAATTCTGCTGTGGGGATAATCTAATTCCCTGGTAGTCCACTGATCACTGCAGCCAACAACTTCTTATGGGGTATCACAAAGAGAGAAAACCTGAGGTATGAAGGGATACCTTCTGCTGTCCAACTGCTACTTTCTGTCCCCCAGTGACACACATGCTCCTGCACTCATAAAGGATTAGCCCTGTCCGTTCATGCAGGATAGCAAGTCACAAACAACATAAAACTAGAACAAGTAAAGGTAACTCAAAACTGATTTTTGTTTCAGTCTTCAGTAGAAATAGAGTAAGCAAGTATAGTTTTTGGTATAAAATCAATTTTTTTTTGGATTAAAAATAAAAGTGGTTTTTGGTTTTTAAAGAAACAAAAAATATTCAAAGATCCACAGGGTCATACAATTAGTTCCATGGCCCTTGTTCAGTGTACTATAATACTAAGATTGAAAATACTGAGATTGATTATTTGTGATGCTGGGCAGCTAATACCCACATTCATTTGATATATAATTGATAATGCTCACTGCTTCAGAAAGCAGATATGAAATGAATAAGCCTGTGGGGCAATATCATCTTTTGATTTTCAGTCATATTGAGGAGTGTATGCAGATCAGTCCTTCATTAATTAACTAAACTGAAATGTTTACTGTGGAAAAGCTTAATTTACTTTTAAAAATTATTTTGCCACACTGAATTGTAAAGCAAATTAACAGCAGACACTGAACAGTATAAAACACAAGGGATTTCTAAGAAAAAATGTTTGATTAAAATTATTAAAACACATATTGATCCAAGTGAATGCCTGTTGAGCATTCATATTGTTAAAGAAGGAAAGAGGCTACAAGAAAATAATTAAGCAAATGTGCAAAACTTTATGAAGTCCTGATCTATAAAATAGTAATTGTCATTCAAACAAGAATTATTTTCAAGTGGGAATAGAAACTCACGGAGTTTAAATAAATAAACTAGTTTGAATCAAATTTTACTACATTCAGATGGGTTTTGATTATCTCTAAGGATAGAGACTCCACAACCTCTCTGTGCAACCTGTGCCAGTGTCTGACCTCCTCACAAACACACACAAAAGTTTTCTTGTGTTCAGATGGAATTTCATGTGGTTTCATGCACCAGTTACGTCTTGCCTTGCCAGTGGGCACACTGAGAAAAGTCTGGTTTCGTCCTTATTCCCTCCCATCAGGCACTTACACACATTGATGAGATTCCCACTGACTCTCCTCTTCAGACAGAGCAAGTCCCACAAGTCAGCCTCTTCTCACACAATAGATGGTCCAGTCCATCATCTCTGTGTCTCTATGCTAGAGAAACTGCAGTAAGTTCATGTTTCTTGTACCATATAGCTAGAACTAGACACAGCATTCCAGATGTGAAGGTACATAACACTGGGAAGTGGGTCACTATCACAGTGGTGTATCGCTATGTTTTGACACTACTTTTCACCACAAAACATGCACTTCAGTGAATTTCTGTCAGTCTGTTAATAATGTCAGCATGCTGTAGCATGGTTCATATAGAGTGACCCCTCTTAAAATGATAAGACTGTTATACAATTGTGCTTTGCACCTGTAGTATATTACATGCCCACTGACACCTTCATCAGTTCCACTAATTAGCTTGTTTCTATATTGGCTGTTTTCATTGACCTTAGCAAAATTCTGCAAACTCATTTAGTGTCTTAATAGACCATATATTCAATAGCTCAGTAATTTATTCAACCTGTAAGGCATTGCTCCTTGACATTATTGCCGGGTTAATGTACTCCACATAACAAATTCTCTTCACTTACAACAAACACTAATCAAATGGCACAGGTATTTTGGCAGTCTGCTCCAAATATTAAAGATTTATTTTGACAAGAGTAGCTTTTATAATCCTTGCTCACACAGTATTTAAACATTGTGTAGATTAATGGATCTCACTCCTACAGCTATAGATATCTCAAGTTCCTTCACAGTCAACTTTATTTCCCTTTGGCTTTAACTAATTGAAGATATCTGCTCTACATAACTACTCATGGCATCCACTGTGAAAATTCTCAAACTCAGACAAGGGAACAGCCCTTGTTTGTCAGGGACTTGTGTGATTTAGCTGAATGATGTAATTGATAGGTATGAACTAAACCCACAATTTTATGAAAGTACATTACAAAGCTGAAATACATTGTTAGAACAAAACACAAAACAAAGCAGTACTTTCCCAGATTCACTGCAAAACTTGACAGCTAGAGCATCTATCATTGAGGACATCTCATTGGTGAAGATACATGACATGAAGACAAAGACCATTATAGGGATGAATAAAAATAGCATTAAAGTCAAAGTACTTTGTTAAAAAAGAAAAACAACAACACGGAAGTTACTCTCTTTAATACTTAGGATTACACAAAATAGGATAAAGCACTTTTTTTTTTTTTTTCAGTGCAAGCATGTTCTATTTTTTCCTATCAAATCTAATTAGTTCCTTATATATTCACATGCAAGCAAAGAAAAATTACTATAGTTCTACCTTTTAATATAGAAAATCAGAAATAGTAAGGATCATCTTCCTTTCATTTGCTACAGCCTAAAAGAATATACAATCTTTTTCTTCTCAGGCTTTCTCTACACAGCTCCCCTTTTCCTGCAATTCCCAATACAAGGAAGGCAATAGAGAAGGAATATGCTCAGAGATGTTCAAAGTCCTGACAACAGCCAGATCCCCCATATATAGCAAGGGCCTAGGGCAGAGGTATGTAATAAAAGAGCCTCAGCTGCCATCTTCAGCTTCAGAAATTCTTCCTCCAGCAACCTGGGGCAAGTAGTTGCCTGGAATTGTTCTGATATGGACTTGGCTCATGAAATAAACAGGACTGATACTCTCCACTTTTTTAATGATTTCATTTGTGGTTGTGAAATGTTAGAAAGGAAGCAGATGATGAAAGAGGAATTTCAACCTCCAGTTGCTGAGGGGTACCCTTCATTCTCCCACTCATTCAATGTCTCCCCCAGCTACAGAGTTGTTAGAGGAGAAGATGGCAGAGGCAGTGACAACGGTGAATTCACTCTGGCAGGTAGGAGGGTGGGGTGCATGTTGCTGTACCTTCCCTTCTCTGAGCAGCTGGGCATTCTCCGCCACGGCTTTTATTTTGGTTTTGGTGCTTAGATGTTCTTCCTCTCTGCTTTTAAGTCATGGTGTTGTATACTTTATCATTAGTACTGTATAGCTCACTGCATGCTTAATGGTCTGGTTTGTCCTAATGAAGGAGGTGGTAGAACTCAATCTCTAGAAAGATTAGATGTAGTAAATTTGCCCTTAGTGTGCCATAAGATTAACATCAATAGCAACTGCAACTAACTAATGAGGTCTTAATCCATCTGCCTTCATTGTTTCCAGAGCAGAATTTTACATTCTTAAATTGTAGATTTCTTTATTAACAAGATCAAGGAAATATTTTCCTGCTTATGACGCCAACCACATATTTCTCACTTTTGTGAGGATGCTAAGATCTGAAATAGCATCTCTGCAAATAGCAGCAATGTAAGTCAATGTATAGCAGTCTTATAGCACTATTAGTGGCTTTAAGTACTGCCTATTCCAGCTGATACTTTTCATTAACCAAGTTCTCTTCTTTTCTGCCCCTTATGTGTTCTTCACAACATGCTCATACGATGGAAAGAAGGTTTTTCCTCTCAGGTGGAGACAAGTCTGTTGAGATATGAAACATTTAATACTGTACAGCAAAAGAGGCTCATGTATCAAGGATGTCATTTTTGTCAAACCTGATCCTTAATTCCACTTTGAACTAGACAAAAGTGGTGACGTGCTGAACTTAAGCAGCATAAAGTTACATTTGCTTTCTTTTTGTCACCAACTTCACGAGCCATAACAAGATCACCTGTTGCACAGCACTAAGTGAATTAATAATTAGGGTGCTAGAAATA
This sequence comes from Psilopsiagon aymara, assembly GCA_024733675.1. Taxonomy (NCBI): domain Eukaryota; kingdom Metazoa; phylum Chordata; class Aves; order Psittaciformes; family Psittacidae; genus Psilopsiagon; species Psilopsiagon aymara. The sequence continues at coordinate 4,761 of JANRGW010002640.1, read as the reverse complement.
CCAAAGAAAGAGCAGTATAATTTTAATTGTGCAGGCTGCTCTGGCTGTTGTAGTAGAAAGCCTGTATAATAGAGTGTTTATTGCATATCACATTAAATAGAAAAAAACAAACCAACAAAAATCAAAAAGATTTTTGAAGCTATTAAGGTATTTCGAAAAAAGGCTTGTCAACAAGCTTTTTCAAAAGAAAAATTTAGACATTTTTAACCTATCTGTTTGACAAAGGCAGAAAGTGCCACACATCATGGGCCTTATTATCTTGTGTCATACCTGCGTCTTTTATCCGTACTCATCTTTGGTCTCACACTTTAATTGCAAGATTTTCTGGACAGACCTTTTTGGTACATATTCACTATTTAGTAGAGGATATGGACATTACTGGAGACATTTTGATAAAAACTTTTGAAAAGGATCCACAAATACATACAACATCTCTGGGGAAACCACAGAAGGTAGGGATTTTTTCTGTGAAAGGTGAATTTCTACCTCCTTTCACTTTAGACTGGGCATCTATGTATAACATTCAGTGGCTCCACTTTTCTCCAGTGTGCCTTTGACAGAAATTTTGTGTTTGTAACTACAGTGATGTAACAGGAAATAAATTGCAGTAGAGTAGATACAAGTTTCCCAGAGAAGCACTTACTGTTTCCCTAATCGGTCTGTCCAAGCCAAACACAGGGAAAATGCCTCTCAGGAATTGTAGGCAGCCATACATCACTGTAGTCCTTATTGTCTATATTCTCCCTTTCTACTTTTGTTTAGTTTGATTTTTTCCTGTTTTTCACTTGGTCCTAATCTTACTCACTCTTGAAGGTAGTTGAGCATGAGTGAGTCCTTCTTCAGCAGCATTTGGCTGTAGGACTTCATTGAAACCTTTGAAAGTAAGTGTCTGGGGACAAAGAGGTATACGTGGACGAGAAAAGGGGACAGAACAGAGAATGTCTTCACAGGTCCAAAACTCTACTGCTCACACAGAGCATTTCAGAGGTATTTCAGATGTTGAAATAGTCTATCTTGCAGAAGATCCCCATTTAGTCTCATAATCACCAAAGGCAGTAATTGCAATCACCATGAAAGTGATATAACTACTTACTTTGTCTTCAGTTGTTGTCTGTGTAGGATGAGACTTAGAAAATTTCTGCTCATTAGCAGTATTGAAACTGAAGAAACTGTTCATTTTTCAGCATAACCCAAAACTCAATTAAAATAAAATAACAGATAAGATTTGGTAATTACAGAGAGTTTTTAATCCTAGCTACAGAAAAAAAAAATCCTTTTAAATGCGCACAGTAACAATGAATTTATTTTTGATGTCTGCATTGACTTTTCAATAGCAGCTGATTCTTTTTTTCTTTAACAAAAGTGGTGAAAAGTAACATCATCATAATAAGGGCATATAGTTTTCTTTCTGCACATACTTCTTCATTAACTTTTACATTCATTAACCGATTGAAGATAAAATACTAATGTATTTGAAATTAAAGTGGACACTGAGCATTCTTGAAATTCATATGATATTACATTCTCACTGAATAGAGACCATCTATACATTTTTATCTATTTTCCTCACATTTGTGCTGTCAATGACTGCAATGTGCAAACTGGGCTATATATTATTAGGTATTATCTATTAGTTATGAAAATAGTATAAAAATTCTTTGAACTGAACTAGAAACATAGCATTTCCTTATTTCTACATGATGAGAATATATTTTTGAGAGTGTAACACATTATTTGTTTTTCAAAGTCAAAAATAAAAGTCTTCCTATCTTTTTCTGAAAGTGCTAATGTCGTACTGTCAGGAAAGATTACTGTGCAGAACTGAGCAGCTGTGTGTCTTATTCTCTGCAGATATACCATAACATTTGGTTATTAAAGAAAGACAGAGCTTCTGGAGATGGAGCATTAGATTTGCTTTAAACATGTTTTGTCACTCCTTTTCCTTCTTCAGGCTTATATTTCTTTGAAAAAATACAAGACTGTTTAAAGAGAATAAATACTATTAAAGAATAAATGACTGTTAGCAACTAAATGTAAATAAATTGGTCTTGTTTTATTAATAAATATTTTCCATTTTATATAGTATGCCATGTATGAAAAAGCATGCAATAATTTTTGTGTGTGTGTGTTATCATGCAAGGATAGTTCATCTCTGGTATCAAATGAAATTAGTACCTTTTCTGGCAGTGAAACCCAGAACTAAAATATTGTAATTTATTCACTATGTGTGTTAAACTAATTCGTAGAATCTAAATAGTTTAAAAGCTTATAAATATGAATAATTGTCTTGATTTCGGTTTTTTTTTTCCCCATTAGGCTTTTTTGACTCTTGTCTTTAAAGGTAACAAAAAAATGAATCATCAAGCAATGCATCAGTCATGTGAAATTACAGCCATATTACTAGAAAATATAATTAACAAGAAATTGTAATGCTTATAACTAAAAAAAAATGAATCCAGTGACAAGGGGTAGACAGTGTATTTAATGCCTTTTCAAAATAATATAGACTAATAAGATGGAATTATCTTGAAAACTAGGAAAATGTTTGAGATTAAATCTTAGAGAATTAATTTCAATACAATTTCCTAAATTTCCACTTTTGGTAAATGTTCTGGAGGAAAACATCTGCAAAGTTTTTTGACAGTATTTGAATAATTTGAAGCAGCAAAAATTGGTTCCATACAAGGTGTCTGACAGGTATCACATATATGTTTCAGACAAAATTTGAAATTATGCATTTCATGAAATTGCTAGACTATCATCTATCTCAGTAGATTAAAATTATCCATAGACCTTATTTTTGGAGTAATTTATGTTGTTAATGGGACAGAATATGCAATTTATTTCTTTTTTCACTAACAAGTGTCTGCATTTCCTCCTAAATGACAGATTAATATACATCATTTTACAGAACTGTTACTTAGTTTTCCATTTAAGACTGCTCTATCACCAGCAGATTGACCAGTTTCCAGATTGACCAGTTTTCTTCTTAAGAAGAGAACAGGTTTTATATGTGCTGCAGGGTGATTAAGGTAGAAGTATTCCAAGTCTTTTTGACCTTCATTGCTGAAACTCAGATACACAGAATCAGTCTCTTCTGGTATCTCTCATTTCTTCAAGGCTTCAGAGAATACCACTGAAGATGAGAAGAAAACTCTTCTTTCCAACATTAGTGTCACATGGAACTTTTTCTGGAGTTGACTCTTATATCTTTAATCATAATTAATTCAGGTTACAAGGAGGTAGAAGATCTTCTGAGCACCATGTGGCCATGCTGCAATCTTCACCTTTAGGTATCTCATCAAAGATTTAGAGACGAATCCTTTGACTTTCCCCTCTGCTCCAAAATATCTCAGCAAATAGCCATGGTGATGTAGATTAAAAATAGCTCAAAGGTTTAAGCACATTCAAAAGGGGAAGGTTTTTCACCAAATAGCAAAAGATGTGTCTACTTTCTAAGCATTTGGGCAAATAACTATGAAAAATAATAAGAAGAAAGCTTGCTCAGAGTATATTTGTGTACAGCAAAGTTCCCAAAAGGGGGAAGAGACAAAGGAAACTCTATCTCAAATATACAGAGTTGTTTGGTGCAGAGGAATATGGACTAAGAGCTTTTCTTGCAGTGTTCGATTACTAGTAATGCCATCAATAAAATGTTTCTTGTAATTTTTTTCTACAAATACTATTTTTTCCAGTAGTGATGCAATAAAATGCTCATAATGCCAGGTTTCACAATACATCTATAATACACATCAAAAGGATGTAACTGTGCCTGCATAGACTTACATAGCTTACACAGTACCATGGAATGACTGATGTTGGAAGGGGCCTCTCATCTAGTCTAATCTCCTGCTCAAAGGAGGTTGCTAGTGGTCTTGTTCATTTGGGTTGGGTATCCTCAAGAATGTAGGCACTACGTGCTAAAAATTCCATTTCATGTTAAAACCTCCCCAAACTAGGTGTACTCAAGTGGCTCCATCATTAATATTTATACAGGTTAGATGTAGCCCTGGTTTTGGCACAGAGGACTGTCATGATGTAGAATCACACAAATGTTGGCCATTAACAGACAAGTGCTGATGGAAGCAATATACTAATGAAAGGTTTCCCAGACTCCTCAGAGCTGATGCACAGGCTTTAAGAGCTAGAGAGTATAAGAAATAGTGGACACTGAACACTGAAAAAACATTGAAGGAATTGGTGGATTTGTGGGAAAAGCAGTAGGAAAGTCCTTACTATCATAATGAAATCTGACTCCTCTGAAAAGCTGGTAGCAGAATGGAAAATGAATAAAATAGGTTATTGCCCAAAGTGCCACAGTAAGTCAAGAGAAGAGCTACTACCACTCCATAACCTTCAACAAAATCCAGAGCTTAATTTTTAACAAAGTTTGATCCTGTCCCTTGAAGATACTTTCCTCCTTTGTACTAAATCCACTTTGAATAAAAGCCTAGGAAATTCATGTTTCATTTATTGATAAGCTCTTTTCAGATAAATAAAGCCCATAATTTGGAAAGTCAATATTTACTAAAAGTTTTAACCATTTGGTCACAGCTAGAATGACACAACTCTTTAATTTCCTACCTATTAGAAAACACATCCGTCAGAACATTCAAGCAGTTTGCAAAGGAACTACCTTTATCCTTGTGTCATGGGTTCAGCAGTAGCAGTCATTTTTCCCCCTCTTGGTAGCTAGTGCAGCACTGTGTTTTTGACTTTTGGCCTGGGAACAGCACTGATAACACCAATGTTTTTAGTTAT
>JANRGW010002637.1:0-63388 GCA_024733675.1 Psilopsiagon aymara | reverse complement strand
CTCCCACTAAACCATATCACCCAAGGCTATGTCCAACCTGGCCTTGAACACTGCCAGCTATGGAGCATTCACAACTTACACTGTTTGAAACTTTAAGACAGATTTTTAACTATGTATCTAATTTTATAATCTTGAGGTCTAAAGCTTTAATTCATAATATATGCACTGAGAATATAAACACATTATCAAGTCACATGCCAAGTATGACACAGTTCATCTTTGTCCACACAGGGGTTCTCAGGAAGTATTTTATTAAATGCTGATCCCATCAAGTTTCAGATAAAATTTAACAAAAATCATTCCACATTACTTGTTCTCTATTATCCCTCTCATTACACTTTCATACTGCCCTGAAACAATAAGTAATCTCAATTACAATCCAGGTGTCAAAAAAACAAGACAAACCCAAACATTATGAAGGCAACACGCATTGCGATACACAACACAAAAGAACATTTCACAAAACAGAAGTGATAGCCACATCACAAGTTCCTTTTTATGTGAAAAATACATCTTGAATGCTTAAGTATTTAAGTAAGGTACATCACAGTTATCAAAATGCTACCCCATGTAAAAGAAACTGCCTTTTTTATCAGTCACACAACTGAGCAGCATTAAAGTACATTATCCTTTGAAATCAAGCATTGCATAAAATTGAATTTCAGTAGAACAATGTCTTAGTATAAAGAAAATATCAGGTGGCTTGGTTGGGGTTTTTTTTTAGGGGGGAGGGGGATTGTTTGGTGTTGGTTTTGCTTTGGTTTTTTTAACATACAGTCTTCGATTTCATTTTCCACTGAAATTAAAGCACAGCCAGTCTTAAACAAATTTCCATAGCTATTGCCTTTTCTATGTAATTTTATTAGAACAGCGTCCAGATTGTCTTCACCCTACATCTGCCTATAAATGAGTGTTCATAGCAAGCATTTCTCAAAGCTGTGATACACACACAGTGTTACTGAATTTAGTCAGTCTATGCCACCTCTATACTTTTTTCTCCAGTGTACAGTGCTTCATAGAGCAAATTGCTAAAAACACAAAAAAAAAAAAAAACAAAAAAACAAACCAAAGCAAAAAAAAAAACAAACAAAAACCAAATCACACCTTCCAAAAACTCAACAGCCTTTGCCATCTTCTGGAGACTGTGCTTCAAGTTCATTTAGGCTTGTACCTCGAAATACATTATAATGAACTTCAAGGGTATAAAATTCATACCTGCCTCTGTTTTGGGTTTTGATTTTTTTTTTTTTTTTTTTTTGCCATTCTCAGCATTAAATTCTTGCCAAGATTATAATAAAGCAGTTAATAATAGATTCCATAAGCAACATCTGAAGTAGACAATAGCATATTAATAAACATGAGAAAGCCTATGACATTGTATTTTACATCTGTGAAGGAGTCCTGCTAAGGTATGCCTTTGAAATGAGACCCATACCATTTGACAAAAACAACACCCTGCAATTACAAGGAAAAAGCATTGTAAAAATAAAGCTCAGAAAGAGAAAATTAGTTTTTGTCCTTTAAGAGGTATAAAACAGACTGTAAAAGTACTTTTGTTTTCTCCAATCTACATCTAAATTGAAATAGCCTGAAAAAGTGACATACAGCACAGGCCTTTGTAAATAGTCAATCAGTAGTAGTGTGAACTTCAGATTTAACCAAGTATTTTGCTTGAGACATGCAGCGAAGACATTAGACTCCTGATTTCCTCAGCTCAGTTTCATGGTTCTAAAACTAGCTTGTTCTTAATACATAAATAATAAATAACAAAAAGATAAGAATGGAAGCCATTAGGTTTAACACAATGAGTTGACCACAATTATGATTAAGTTTACTGAAGATGACAGACATCTACAGAGTTTTTAAAAAGTCTACCTATGAATTTGATGCCAGATCCTCCAAGACCTTACAGAAGTCAAGTTCAGACCTTAGCTGGCTGCCTTCATCTCAATCCTCAATTGATCAAGTCACAATAGTTTGGAGGGAAAAAAAAAAAACAAAACAAAACAAAAAAAAAAAAATAAAACCAAGAAACCCATACAAGATTTAAATTGTCATTATCAACAGCTGGTTCTCATGAAAATAAAAAAAAAAAATGAACAAGGCGAGGGAATATACAATGAAATGTAGATCACCAGATAGCACTTTTTTGTCTCTTGTGTGAACTGCAAAGGAGCAGGACACAGATAACCCTTGAAGATGACAGATCCCGCTGAGCAAATATTCAGAATTAAACTGCTCACGTTCCTCATAGCTGTCTAAAACTTGTGGGATTTTAACTGCCAGTAGGCATTACTGCAGGACATTATATTATAGCTCTGATTTGTATGCACTGCCTTGGCTGGGTTTCTTTTTTGTCAGCTATCATTCATCACAGCGTGAAAATACACATACAAAGATTTCTTTGAAAAGGATGGAGGAATGACAATATGAGCTAGGGACATTGCTTAAAATGCTTTGTTCTTTTCAAAATGATTTTTCAGACACTTTTGTCACTACCATAATGGTATAAACCAGTATCATATATGGTGGCGAGATGGTAATTTCTTTCCCAAGTGCATATTTTATGATTTACAAAAGCAACTTCCATAATGTGTGCATCCTGAACTGGTTTCTGTTACAGCTCTAAGACATCTTCTTATTTGAATCTTGATGTAATGTTTAGATCATGTGGAGGTAGGGGGTGCAGAACAACCAAACAAGAAAACTGTTCGAAAATGTTTTCTATTACTTCAATATAACTAAGAATCACAGGGTTTTTTGGTGCTTTTATTTTTTGTTCAATTGATTGCGCATTCAAATTTCTGAATGCAGATATACAAAAAGAAATGAATAGGAGGGAAGATAAAATAGAAATTGAAAAACAAGGGGGTCCAAACCTAAGACTGAAGGAGTATTAAAAGAGAAATGGCATCCAGATTAAAAAAAAACAAACACACCCCCAAAAAGAAAACACAACTATAAAAGCAAAGGAAACTCAAGGAAGATAAACACCTAAGATGGAGAGTATCTATTAGCATTCTTTCATGCCCCAGGTGGTGTTCTTGTACAAGATAAGGGGCTATTGAAGAAAGACAACACCCACTCTGTGCCAAAACATTACATTACATTAAATTAAGGTTTTTGTAATTTATGAACACAGAAGTTGAAGATGAATTATGCCTGCAAAGGGGAATGAGCCATTTATATAGACACTAATAACCTCAAACTCCATATTTCAAGTAATCATAAAACATAAAATTTATGTTTTTAAAAACATAACCTCTTTTGCAGCATTTTCACTCTTTTCATACCCTTAACCTGTCTTCAACTGGGTTAAGGTACTGAAAGTGGTTCTACATTGGGAAGCTACAATATCTTATTTGGAGAAAAAATAAACTAACCACAGCATTTCATTCAAATTCAGTCGAAGGAATAATTATTCAATAATTATTTGCATTTAATTTTTAAATTATGAAAACCTTTCAACCACAAATTTGTTATGCCCAAGTCATTTTATTCATTCAGAATAAATTCACTGTAAGAGTGACTGGCTCAAATACAAATGGCATTCAGACCAGATGGACATGGTCTTATCTTCTACCTTTTTAATTCATCACATTTGAGGGAAGCAACAGCAGAACCAAACCTACCTACTTAACAGAAGAATTCTTTTTACCTTTAGGCAAGCAGGATCTGAATTGCATGCTTTAGCATGAATCGCTATTTACAAATTTACTTGTAGCCCTTACTTTAAAAAATCAGTAAACTTACTAAAAAAAAAAAAACAAACAGCCCACCCCCCCAACAGCAACAACAAAAATCACACACACAAACCACCACAAAACCCACTCCAAACCAAATAAAACACAACCAAACACCAAAAAACTCAACAGATCAAGGAAAGAAGAATCCCAACACTGTACATGATTTGTATGTCTTGGAAACCACTTAACAGAAAACAGAAAATCCAAACCCACCCAATCTGTTCTTTCTCAGTGTTAGTTCTTCCTATTATTGAATTGGATTTGATAGTAACAGTATTAACTTCATGGATCAATAATGCTTGGTACCTGTTAAAAACATCAACTGAAGTATGCATTTTGAACTACGCACATTGCAGGAGTCTGAAGTATGCTGATGTAGAAATGAATTAAGACATCAGAAAACCAAGGGGGAAAGGGCAGAAGAGAACCAAGCTTTTTTGGGTTTAGCACTGAAAGTTCCCATTTCCTTAAAAATATGGTTAACACACAGATAACAGCCCTAGTTATTTATTGCTTCGTACCTCTAACCATAAACATCAGCAACAAGAAAGACATCACAATGACTCATTGCAAATAAGGACTGGAGTGGTTCTATAAACCTGATCGATTTTTTCTCAGTTGCATTGATTAAATTTGAAAAATCTTTTCTGCAAATACCCAGTTAACTCAGCTGGAGGAAAAGTACAGCATGAGAACTATAATATACAGTTTGGATTAATCACTTAGCCTGAGGAGACTGACTGGGAACTATAGTGCCTTTTGAGCACATCGGAACATGCTCACAACTCACAGAGAAGTTTTTGAATACAAATAGAAAACACAGCTCAAGCTGCCAGGATTGTTATCATTCATGAAACTGTAGGAAGTACCATATTTGGTGAAATACCATTCATTTTGATTTACAGATACTTTTCAAAGTAAAATATTTAACTGGTAGTCATTTAACTTGTACTACAGGAAATTATGGTTCCTTACTCTCTTTTGGTTTTCTATATGGACTGGATTTCACAGCACTTTTCTGTCTGTGCCCCTTTGCCCCTGCCTGTGGAGAGGTGGATCACAACTGTAGATGTAGGTGACTGTTCCACCTTGGAGACATTTGTGAAGTTCACATGCAGGCTTACTTTTCACATTCTGTTCACACTGTTCTTAAATATAAGGTTTTAATGCAAGACACAAATCTGGGCCTGTCACACACATACTAGGTCACTTAGAAATAAGTTGATCACAGACTAAAAGGCTTTTCTAAACCTCACTTCTCCCTGTACTTTTCAATATTCTTAGTTTTAAATTTTACTGCACCAGCTTATTTGCAGAAATTTGGCAGTCAAAACACCCTGGAAAAACACGAATGCCATGTAATTTTTAACCTCTATTCAAAACTACAATAGCCAATTTTGCAAAGAACAGCATTTCCATCTGGGCTTACTTGATAAATACGCCCTCAAACACAATTATGCAACAATGTACAAGCTAATACCAGTTTCATGTTTATTTATTTACAAATCAGTATTAAACCAAGCAGCACTAACTCCTCTGCTGAAATCTGAGATTCTTATGATAGAATCCAGTAATAAAGTTTCCACATATTGCAGCACTGCAGGGTAAGTCTTTGCATCCACCCCCACATTTTCCTGTTTCTTCTGTGGGCAGTAGATGAAGGCTGTTTCCTGTCATTGCTGGCAGTCTAAGCAAGATGCTAGAACAACCATGTATGCCATAAAATAATCATATTTGTTTCCTCTTTTAGCACTTTGTATTTTACAAAAACACGTCTAAGAGGATTTAAAAAGAGGCTATACAAATCCAGTGGACTGCAGCTCCTCTCCTTCCTCACCTTCCTAAATACTTGCAAGGGTGAGAAAGTGAAGATGTTCCCTTATCCTTTTCTTCCCTAAACTCTTGACAATGGGAGTAGCTATTTTTGCAATGAAAGTACCAGTTCACTGGGAACCAGAATGAAACCAATCACCCATTTCACATGGCAATTGCACTCCTATCAGAGAATAATGATTTTCAGTCAGTATTGGCTTGGCTTGAATCTGAACTATCAGCTCAAAGGTCAAAAGCTTTCTAACCAATTGTCAATCACCTGGTCCATCAAGCCCCCTCTATTATCTTGATTTCCTTTTGAAGATTAATGCTGTTGCTAAAGTTTAATCAAATAAGCCTTTGACTCTGACATTTACTTCCATCCTACAGCTGCTTCTTCAGAGAGATGAGTCAAGAAAACCACAATAAAATTACTACTATAAATATCACTAAAAATTAAATATTGACTGTTCAAGATTTATTTAGGAATTAAGACAAAGAACTCTGTCACTACACTGAGTAATATTCTATGGCCACTTAAAAATCTGAATTTTGTCTTAATTTTCAGGCAGAAATTCATACAGCTTCAAACATCCACAGCCCAATACAGCATATAAAAGTATCGTATTGTTTAGACATTTAATATTTTCAAAGAACCATTGGAATAGATATAAAGAATCTAGAGCTGGCCTTCTGAATGTAATTTTCTGGACTCCAGTCTATGTACCTTAATCTCCCTCTTGCATAAAGATGCCATTTAGTGCAAGGATAAAGATGACAGAATTAGCCAAGATCATTCTGGACTGATTTGTTGTGATACTAGCCAGCAGTTTATTGCTATCTCCAGATCCAGAATATCATGATTTCTTCAATTAGTTTTTGGTCTTCATCATCCCCTTTCATATTACATATTTGCCTCATGAGAAATGAGAAGTTCCTTTTAAAGTTCTACTGGGGAAAAAGAAAAAAAAAAAAAATGGGGCAAAGAAGAATCCTAAGATTATTCCTAAAGATGCCTTGTTTACTTCTCAGAATATATCACCACAGCCAAAATATTTTTAAGTGTTTTGATTTTGGAACAGGCCTCAGAACACTTGTGCTGACTGCATTTTTCAGGAATGACAGAGAACTGATGAAGAATTTACTATACAAATTCCTCTGTGAAATGATGCCATATGTCTACTTCATTAATTGCTGTAGGACCGTAATTTGTCTGAGTGGGAAACAAATGGTATTTCCTTAGTCTCTCCCCTTTCCTTGCATACACACCTACTCACACACATTCGTAAGTACATACAGACATATCTAATTTCTACTATGTAACAATTTTTATTACATAGTTTTAAATTTAGCACTTTTATCTTTACTATTTTCATTTCAATTAGATTTGCTAAAAAGGATGTACTTGATAAGAATATTAGAAATCTGAAAGTTTAAAAAAAAAAAAAAAAAAATCTTGCCTTTGCTTTCTTCCTAACAGTATCTCCATCGAACACATGGGCTATGTAAAGACTAAATATCACTAAAAGAAATTCAATATACTGAAACCGTATGTTTGCATTTTATATAGGGCATTACTATGCTTTTGCTAGACTTATTATTTTAGTATAACAGATTCAGGCTAAATTCATAAGGTAGCCATTATCTAGCACATTCAAATACTTTCCACCTCAATTTATTTTCACATTAAGAGTAGCAAACACCATTTGAAAATAGGAAGACAATGTAATTCTTTACCACCCTCAGAACTATTCAAAAGAACTTTAAATGAATGATCAGGCTAATTCAAATTCAGTGGGGCAGATGAAGACATGACACTATGCTTGCACACATAGAGGAACAAGCTCTAGGAGAAGTTAAACATTACCTGTAAAATGACAACTCTGTGTCCTGTTTTGCAAAGTTCCCGGATTTGAGATCATCTTTCCTAACACTCTGTAGTTTGAGATACCCCCAATTGCTTGCTTGCCTTTGTAAACCTCTTCCAAACATAGTAGTTGTCTTAGTACGTTGCATTTCACTTCTATTTCTCAGAAGCCACAGAATTTCTTCGATATATCAGATTATCAGAGCCCAGGGGCTTTCCCCAGCAGTGCACTTTAACCTTTCCAAATGCTCCAAGTTGTTTGTATATTGTATAGTCTGTCCACCTACAGGTCCTGGATTAGACCAGTACTTAAGTTACCAGTGCAATAAGCTACAAAGCTGTAGCCATGGGTAGTGGTACAAACAAACAGCCTAGGCTCGCAATTTTTTTTTTTATTTTTAAACAAAAACTAAATGTTTATCATTGGTACAGAAAGTCACTGTTGCTCTAGCAGGTGTAGCAGGAATGAGGTAGGTAGCTAAATTTCATAATGCATCTACAACTCATTAAAATAATCTGATGTAAGGTGTTGACTATAGCTGTAAACACTTTGTACATCCAGGAACAGAATGAGGCCGAGTGTTGACACAGGGATTGTCATGAAAAAAATCATCATTCACTGATTTCATGACTTTTTTGCCCTATCTTAAAAATAGGGAACGCTTCCAAAAGAGTGACAGCTCCTATTCAATGGATTCGCACAATTGCGGATACCACCAGATATTTTAATTTGTTTATAATGTTATGTAATAACTTTATAATTTCACAATTTATCAACGAATACATAAAATTAAATAATGGGGTATTATTAAAAGAAAAACCAAACTAGCCAGAAAGTTCATTTTAAAACAGAAAAACTAAGATTAAGACACTGTTCAAAGTATTTGGTTATCAGTTATGGCTTGTAACTAGGCTAAATTGTGCTTCTTTCATTCTCTGTGAGAACTTTTCTAGCACTTCTATTAAGCATAATGACAGTATTAATAGCATTTGATTCTCCCATTACATGCACAGCTTCTTTGACTATGACTGTTCCTAGGGGTGCTAGGCCTCTGTTTATTGGCTTTCCCCAACAGATGCTCCAGCTTAAAAAATTTATGTGGCTGCTTTTGGCAAGTAGAATTTCAAACAGAGTAACATGTTCTGGTAAGTTTTTTCTGAAGCTATTTCTGAAAATGCGGTAACAAAGCCATCAGAAACTAGCTGTTGACTTCCTGGTGTTCTTATCTGGATATTGATCGCAGTGTTCCTTGATAATTACATTGTGCTATTACCTCTGGTCAAAAGATGAGAAGTATGAGGTTTTAAAAAACTCTGGTCTGCATATAATTTTTCAAAATTATGCTCTAGTTCAAGCTCGAATTTTCCAGTAAAAGAGCTATAGATTCTTAAAAGAATCAGTCTACTGCTCGGCTGGAGCAGCTCAGGATAAGAAGGTTTTCTAACATCAGAACAGCAAACTAAAAAAAACTACTATGCTCACCAATCAGAACAGGTAAACAATTGCAGATGTAAATAGCTAATGACTATGATTTCTAGGTTTTAAAAGACCAAGTTTTCATCTAAGAAAAAAAAAAAAAACAATAAATACAAGAAATCGTATATCGAAAGATTGTGCATTTAGACAGCTGATATTGGCTGCTCTGTAGTCAAATTTGATTTGAAAAATGCAGCACTTTCATAGCTTAAAATTCCCCATTCACACATAAAGTCCACATTACTTAGTATAAGTGATTCACAGTGTGCTGCTTTAAAGTACTGTAGTAATTTAACGTAAAAATTATGTAGTGCGCAAATAAAAACTAAGATATCAATGCAATACACACTTCTTACATATAGTGCCATGTGCAAGTATGAGATCTTATTTTGAAGACACTGTACACCAAAGTTCTGTGGATTTCTGTCCAACATTCAGTGACAAAAGTAAGGAAGGAACCAAACCTACGCACACTAAATATGTAAGTCTGGTCTCAAAAATACAACCTCCTCTTAACCAGTAGGAATGACAACTAAAGGAAGGGCAGTAGTTTAATAATTAACTGCATGTCCCATACTCCTTTCTTGGCAGATTGTGGATTACAATGTACACTTACAGGAAAAGAGGAGAGAAAACACCGAGTCTACCCCATCCCAATAAATCACTGGAAAGTGTTCCCTCCCTGAAATTGTTATAAACAAAAACAACAACAACCTCTGATGATGTGATGCAATTACAATAAACACACAATTTGAATAGTTAAAAGCCAGGTTCAGAGTATCACCTGCAGTATTAGTTGTCAATATGAAAGACAAAAACCTAACAACTCCTCCCAAAGCATCCAATGCCTAAGCAGACTAATAGAAATCAAGCAAAAAAAGTACACCCCATAATCTACTTATTTCTTTCAGATAGTTCCTTCTAAGGTTTATTACATACAGCATTGCTAAAAACACCTGTGAAGATAAAAATCCTTTGCAATTACTCCTACAAGCTAATGGGATTTAGAAGTCATTGTGCAGTTGCATAGAGCGGCCAAGCGTCCTCTGGAGGATCTGAAAAAGTAGCAGCACAAGTCCATTTATCACATTAGCTGTGATGCCAACAGCCACAGTTACACAGATGTAGTGGAACAGGAATAGGTACAATCCTAAATGCAAGACTCCTTTTGTCTACCTTCCTTCTCCAACTATTATCAAAAACAGAGTGGCAACGAAGGGCTGTTTGCTAATCTTCTGTACAAGGTAAATTTCACCCTTGATGTCTATTTTACTTCAAAATATATTAAAACAAAGATAATGTAATACCAAGTTGTTTCTTTGGGGTTTCTTTATTCCTTCTGAGACTGCAAAAAAAAACCCCACATTTATGTGAATTTACCCTAATGCAAAAAAAGTTTTTTGTTTTCTTTCTTATAAATTAAGTGTAATTCAAGCGTTCTAATTACAGTCTATTATTATTTACACAGAGAAATAACTAAGCAGTCAGAAACTATGTGCAGCAATAGAAAAACTATGCTTTGAATTTAATATTTTTATTAATCTGAAGTATAAAAGACCTCATTACTTGCTTGAAATTAACAATTTTAATCCATCTATATTATTCATATTCCTATGCTGTATGAAATTTTACATGAAATTTCTAACATGTAAAACCATACAAATGTTGGGAACAATTTAAGAAGAGGTATCTATATTACCTCTCTCCTATGAAACAATTTTCTGAATGAGATTATAAAATGCAGCAAAGGTAAAACAGTAGCATATTGTCAATTCAAGGGCATACCTGGAGATACAGATGGTTGGGAAAGTCCACAGCTGTGATAAGTGCTGTGTCCTATTACAATTTTGTGAAAAGCATAGCAGTAGATTTACATATGAATATACCCACTGCAGAGCATGAAAACTTTATGATTCACTTAACTGCCAAACACCGGAGACGTAAGGGGGTTTGGGGTGGTGGGAGAAATTCTGGAGCAGAGGTAATGGTCTTGTTTCTCACCAGCATTAAGAGCCACAGTCTTTATGTCTGCACAAGTCACAAGCATAGTTTAGCTTAATCCACCTGGAAGAGCAGGAACAAACAAACAAAGCAAATAGCACTCTTTTCTGTTTTCCTAGTTCACTGAAGCAAGCACTGCCAGTAATAGCATTGTCAGAGACTAGGAAGTCAAACTGAAGTGTTTAATGAGGCACCAGGCATGTCTTGCAGTTCTACTGAAATGCGGCTACCAATGCAAATTTCCTCTTGGTTCGCAATGATGCTCTCACTAATGATGTTCACAGTGTCTTTGATAGGGGGAGAAAGTGATGGTCTTCTAATGTTTTTATTTTTAGGAGTATGGGTCTGAGATAAAAAAAAATATGGAAAATGACATTACTTCCAACTCCTTATTCTGTGCAATGATACATTTTGTTCTGTAAAATCAAACCTCTCACCCAGACTAGAAGGAGCAGCAATGCACTTTGGCAACTAGTTCCATCACTAATGATGAACACATCATAAGCCACAAACAATGCATTTTGGCCAACCACAGGTTAGCAACTGTCAATTATCTGGGAAATCCACTGAAGTTTCCAACTGTTGTTCACAGGCAGAAGCAAGGTGTGACCTTAACTTCTACATCAAAGGGATTCATAACAGAACCCTACACAACTTATCCTACAGGTAACTGAATGCCTGGCCTGTAAGGCAGCTGCTTCATCCTTCGTGAATGGGAATCCTCAAGCTCTTGACCTGCAGGCTCCTTCTTGATTCATTCAAGTGATTTTAAAGATATTAGTTTCTACTTCTTTACTAGTAACTTTCATTGCAGAGTGAGCATAAATTCTATTCTCCAGTTAAGCTACCTGTCAATCTTTTAATATTGTTATTACTGTACAAATATACAATTTTTTAGTAATTTAACTGCAGAATATTCAATCCCACCCTCCTGCTTCATCTGCTCGCAGAAAAAGCAATGGCTGCTCATTTTATTTCACTATAAACCTTCTCACCAGTAGGGTCCTAATCCTGCCTGTTAATCTACCACTATGGCCAAAGTTTGGTTCTAAGTAGCCTAATTTACATACTCATGTCATTCTGTTGCAGTTGCCTATTAAGTCCGCTTTTTCTATGAAGCATCCTGTTTACAAACTAACTGCAACTACTAGAACTCGTAATAGCTACACGCAAATTTCACCCATTCACAATCAGAAAGAACACAATTAGTGGGCTGGATTTCAATCTAAATGCTGTAAATTTTTCTCAGTGCATTATTAATATATCAGAATTTCCTGATAGAAATTAACAGGAAGAGATGGGAAGTCACTGATGTCTATGACACTTGTTCTATGAGATCAGCTTGAGAAAAAAGGATGCCTACCCTCTTTTTGTTTTATTATCCCTTGAGGGACTGAAATCTTAACTTTAAACCCTTACAAACCCCCAGAAATCACCTGGATTTATTTATTCCTTTCACTCTTATTAATGGAAATGATTTTTAGAAATACATTATGGCAAAATAGTACGAGTTTTTTCTTAGTATATTTACTAAGATCACATCCATTAAGGAAGTGATAGTCAGTGCTTCATCTGAGACTGTTTTCCATTATCAAAGATTTAATTTGGCTACACTAAGTCTTCTCAATCTAACCCTGATTATTTTTAACCAATTTCATCTTTTATTTTAGTTCAGAATCTGGATGCTAGTGAAAGCCTGAGACTGTTTGAAGCCTCTGTCGTTATGTTGAATGAAACTGGTATGTCAGAATGGCAAGGGTCAACCACAACTGGTGGGGGAGGATGATACTTCCACCACACTCTCATCAGACCTGGACAGTAGCATTCAGGCACTACAGAAGAGCTCTTGGTCTCTAGACAGTTCTTGGGGGAATTCCTTTTGTAGGGCACCAGGCAGAGGAACGGGCAAAGACTTCTTCACTCAACAACCCTGGGCAGGCATTGACCTTAGTTTGTCTGTTCAGAGAGAGGGATGCCATGAATTAATGAAAACTGAAATATAATCATTGCTTTTGCTGGTACACTGATAGGACAATTCTTGAGGGAACCTGCTCATTTTTGAAAAGGAGTTCAGAAAATTCAGCATAAGCAAAAAATAATCATTACAAAATATTCTTTCAGATATGCACTTCTTCAGATACAAATAAGGCTGCTAAGTCAGATGATCCCACTGATCATTCACTGTTTCAAATTCAAAATCATCTGTTCACATTGAACAGAGTTCAGGTACACATTAGATTAACACCCAAATGCCACCATCAGTGAGAGTCTAGTTGACATTTCTAAATATTTGTATGTTCCTATATAAGTTGGATTTGGCCCCTACCTGTAAGTTACTGTGCAAAAGACTCCCCAGAAATACCTATTTCCCTAGGACTAAACTGATTCTAATAGCCACCATCCAGGAGAGCCATGTGTTACAGGAACAAAAGGGCCGAAAAATAAGCTTTTTTTAAAAAAAAAAAAAAGAAAAGGGCGGGGTAGGGAAGGAGGAGGCTGCAAATAAAATTTCTGGGAAAACTGCCAAAGCCTTGTAAAGCTGCACTACCAGGTGGGACATTATATTGTATCACAGGGAAAACAGTCAATCTAACTCGTGATACCATTGTCCTCTCACACCATGAAGTGAAATTTTGGAAGGCTTAACAGGTAAGTCAGCAGTAATTAATCCTTGTATCAGGGAAAGCTTTAGCTGGAAGATTAGTTAGTGGCTGGCAAAAACACTTACTTGGAGTCAGTAAAAAACACACGCAACTACTGAATTCCTGAAAGACTGGTGAGGATGGATTGTGGATGCGTATTTCTTTTCCATTCTCCTGGCAAACCACCAAGTAATTTTAGAAGCCATTGAAAGAAGTGCACAAAAAATTACTTAGAAATATATTTAAACAGTAACCTAGCAATTTTACACACATTTATTACAAGAATGATCAATATAAGAAGGTTGATTTTTATGAACTTTAGTAGGATTTTTAATCTTTGAGTACTGAAAGTACAAAATTATCATTTTAAAAGAAGTTCTGAATTAATGCTCTTCATAGTATAAGACCAACAAACCTTTTCATACACAAGATATATTAAAGATTTTAATAACATTAATTCAAAACACTGATTTATGTTGTTCCAATTCTCAGATTCCAATTTCTTTCTTTTTCAAATAAGTGTATTTTAGATGATTTTCCCCCGTCCCCAAAAAATACCCCAAACAAAACCAAAACAAAGCACAAACAAAACAAAAACTCCCACGACTTTCTGAGTATAGAGATGCTTAATTTTTTTATATTATTGGAGTAGACAAGTTGCAAACTGATTTAATCATTCTATCAAGCATCATAGAAAAAATTGAAAGTTATTAGATGACGGGGGATGAAGAATAATGCAACACTGATCAATGTGATCAAACGCTGAACAGTTTATTGTGCACAGGCATCCCTTTCACAGAAAAGTTACAGAGAGCTAGAACATTCGATGACATGTGATTGGTTAACTCCCTTAGGCGAGTGCCAGCAACAGCGCAGTGACCGGCTGCAGTTCATGAAGTGTCCATAAAGGTCCCAAGCAGCAAGATGATGGAGTCTCTCCTGTTTTTGCAACTTGTGGTTTGCTCTCTGGCAAGCAGCTCCTGCTGATCCAGCTTCATGGCATCCTGATCAAGGTCTCTTACAAGCAGGCTTCCTCTTCTTGGCAGCACACTGTCTTCAGTTAACCCTCTTATCAAACAGCAAAACCCTAACAAGCCTTTTGCTCACAGCAAAGTGAGGCTAAGACAAAGGCTGGATTGCTCACATGTCCCTTAGCTGAAAGGAATGCTTCCACAATTAGATGCTATAATGTTTTTCATTTTTGTGAAACTGAGGTTTATAACTTCTAAAGTGCAGGTCACCTGACTATCTTATTTTAATGAGGGTTTTATTAGGAGTTTAGACAAAAACAAAATAATGCAGAAAACTTACTACAGTCAATTGTGCCTGTGTATTTAAAAGTAAAAGTAGCAAGGACACATTAAATGTTAGCATCTGTTAATGTAGTTCTCAGATTACCTGGAGATAGTTCCCTTATTCTCACAGAGCTATAGCTTACAACGACAGCAGCATCACATTGATTCCTAAAAATTCATATTCACACACCCCTTCCTATGTTTCCTAATTATTAAAGGGGGAGCATCAATCTAGTAATCTATGTTAAAACACAGACATAGTTTCAGTTATGCTTGTTCAAGGAATCATACCTTGACATTCAGAGGAAAAATGCAGTAGCAGATGCCGCTGCAGCCACAGTGGTATCTTGCATTGGTATTCTGAAGGGACGCATTAATGCCACAATGTTACAGGAACTATCATGGTTGCAGGCCAAAGGAGTAAATTAAAACCAGTATTATACGTATTTTCGCATTTTTCAAGCCAAGTAACATGATACTTGAGATTGGTTTCTTTTTTGCCATCACACTTTTACAAGTCCGATGCTGTGATTAAACCAAATAGTCCTCATACCTTTGCTACTCAAAGTGAGAAGCACAAACCATACATACACGTTTGTCTTCAAAGCTTTCCAGATGCAATAGAAGTCCATGAAGTTTATCCATACGATAAAAAGTTTTTGCTGAAAGGCTTAAAAGCCAGCTCCACAATAGCTATTCAATGATCTTCCATTTATTTTTCCCTCACAATGACTACCTCCCTTAAAGCTAGATCAGCTCTCTTTCCTTATCTAAAATGATGAAATAAGGCTACCATATTTAAGTGTCTCTTGGCATGTAGGATGAGATCTAATAACATACTCTAAGATAAAGAAGCTTCTGAAGCAAGCAGACCTGGAGTCTTTATGTATTTATGTATATTTATACACATATATTTATATACAAAAATATATGCATAAATATATGTCTCTCTATATATACATTTACAATACAGTGTAAATATTATTCATCTACATTACAAAGACATGCTAATTTAAAAGGGCATTGTTCTTTTTTTCTGGTGTATTTTGTTACAGACTCTTAAAGCTTTATCAGTTATGCACTACTTATGTACCAGATATTTTCTTATTTTGCTAATCAGAGAAAATTAAAATATTATACAAGTAACAAATTAAATTAGTAGACAGACAACATAACTAGACTGTATACCTGCAATAAGACATTACAGCTTTTTCTGTTTCTTGTAATTAGTGTGTTCTCTCTGTGCATAACTTCACAAAGAATAATTTCAGAATCAAAATTTGTCCCTGTATAATTCCTTGTGTTTTAGTAGAAAAAACAAATACTTCAGTTTTGTCACGGAAACTTGTAAGGAAGAAAATGGGGAAAAGTAAATATTCAACATGTAGACATTTTACTACAAAATAACAATGACACTGTAAGTGAAGGTCTCCCTGCCATTAAATCTCAGATCAGCCTCACAGGTGACTTACACATGGATGAAACTTGTAGCAGTTTTGCCCTGATCAAGAACAGCAGCTTGCAGGAATAACTTCCTGCTATCATACAAAATAAGAACTGTAACCAAAATTTTGCTGTGCTAGGTTTCATAGAATCATGGAATGGTTTGGGTTGGAAGGCACCTTAAAGAGCACCTAGTTCCAGCTCCCCTACCATGGGGGCAACCCCTTCAACTAGACAAGGTTGCTGAAAGCCCAATCCAGCCTGTCCTTGGACCACTTCCAGGAATATTTCATAGCATAGCAAAGAAAGTGAAAAGCTAAATGATTTTAAAATAAATTATCAAGTGATCTATAAAAAGATGTAGAATGAAGAGTTAGGAAAAAAATTCTGATTCCTCATGGAAAATAATTATCTCTTCTGATGAAAAAGATTTGTTTACCTTATGATCCTAATATATGGCAACCTGAGAGGGGATTACCTGCCACTGTTTCCAAGCTATGTACTGAGAAGTCCCTTATAAGTATATGCAGAAAATACTTCGTTTTCCTCTCTACAGTCTATCACATACCCTAACAGTATGAAAGGAGGAGCAGAAGAGCATAAAAAGAGAACAGAGAAACACATACACCTAAGTAAGATAAAATTTTGAGATACATATGCATAAAGGAGTAGGAGTACTCTAATGATCTGGACTAAAATGGAATTACAGTCCTTGAAATGAATCAAACATAAAAGAACTCCGATAAGAAAAGGATGGTACAAATTCCTTGTATGCTTCTGCCACCTACTGGTACAAATGGATAACACTTGAAGTTTGCTGCTAGAATTTCAGCAGAAAGCGGCATCTACATTAAAAACTGATACATAATAATAAATTTTCATTCACCAGAAACTGCTACATCCATTAAAGCAGCTCTTCCTCTGTTTCAAGACCACTCCTCCAGTTTACCCGAGTCAGATTCTTGGGAAGAATTTTGCTGAAATTAATAAACCAAAGAATCCAAATTGTAGTCGGTAAATGAAAAGAACCCCCCCACACACACACTTCTGTGGAGCAGCAGAAGTTAGATTTAAGATCTGAGTGTCTCTTTATAGTCAAAATACACAAATAAAAGTTCATTGTTGGGTCCCCTGTCTGGAGAAATGCTCTTCAGTTAAGGGGGGAGGGGGGGGGAGGGAAGAGAGACAAGCAAACCAAAACCACACACACAAACAGAAGCCCAAAATATTTTACAATGTGAGTTTTCAAAACGGTAAAATAAAGTTGAAGCTTTTAAAGGTACTTAAATTTTAAAAGATTCTCAATCTTGAGGGATTTAGAAGACTGTTGTAGAACAGTAAAACATATGTTCTCTGGGTCACATGCACTGGGCTGTGCATGTTCCAATTCACTTCACTCAGCCTTGAAGTCTACATCAGCAGCCAATAAAGAACTCTTACTTGCTTAAAAAAAAAAAAAAAATTAAGTAAGCTCTTTCTTCATGGAATTGTTCTTTGTACAAGATTAAGCTAACAGCAGCAATACCCAGGAGTCACAAGGAAGATGCATCTGAACAGAGACAAGCACTGTAAACAGCCATCTAATCTATCTTCAGATTCAAAAGAGCATAGCAAAATTATGTCTAAACTAACTGCTTGTCTGCCTTTGAAATCTTGAAGTAAATTGTATTCTCAGCATATTTAGAAGAAGCCACTTGGCTTTTAACACTAGAGGACCTAACCTGGTCCTGCCCATACAAAGACCCTACGGACTCTGGAAGGAGATAAAATCATCATAGCCCACAAGTGGAACTGACTGGGTTGCTAATGGGTGGACACTTAAAATACGCATACTACACAATAACAGCAGGGGGTTCTCAAAGCATGGCTTGGATTTCATGCCTTTGTATACTTTCCTGATAGTGTACCACAGAAGCATAAAATAGTTTGCTTTGGAAGGAAAATATCAGGGCTTAGCATAGTCTTGGAATATTTTTGCTTTCCTAAAACTGGATTTGACACTGCAAATTAAGACTAAAAAAAGAGGGAGAGTAAAAGACTTTAGCTTATCTCAGAATTTAAGACCACTAAGATTTAATCTTCTATTATGCAAGATCTTACTGTTCATAATGTAACAATCCAATTAGTGTTACTACTTTAAAGCCATATTGCTGTTCTGGTTCAGTTCTGCTCCTTTATCATAAGATCTTTACATATCTTGATTAGAAGCACCCTGAGGGGTGGGATTTCATAGCAGTGAGACCCAATCAACTTCCAGTTACCATTTACATGCTCATGAATGAAAAATACTTGCAAGAGAAGTACTTGACCTAGCAAGGGAGTATAGTTGCAAGTCTTTGAAACTTAAGAAACCCACATTCTGTCATGGTCTGAAGTCTTTATCAGCACTGAATAGCTTGATATTCAGGCCCTCAGTTATATGTACAGCTATATAGTTAATTATTACACAGTCTCCATGCAATAATCACTGCCAAGATATCTGAGCACAGAACTCTACATAGCCATCCAGACAAATTTGAGCAAATTAGATCTCCAATTATGAACATATTTTTCTCATACAATCACGTATCTGACAGGATTCTGAAGTTCTATCTCCTCTGCATGCCCTTTTGGAAATACCTTTAAATACTGTAAACAATACAGCAGCAGAATTTCAAAGCTTATTTAGCACAATCACATTTTACCAGAGTCTTTATTCAGTCTCCTGGATTTGAAGCTGTGTTTAGCATTAAGAAACTGCATCTGGAGTTAAACCCATAAGGGCATAAACCAAAACTATCAATAAAAACTAACTGCATCTCAGTTTTGGGGTTTTGTTTTTCAGTAGTAACTCTTATATTAAGGGCTTTGAGCAAAGTATATCTGTTCCTACTTTGTACCTCTGACCTTAGAGTTGTTAATTTTAAGCAGCACTTAGGGTGTAAGTATGGAGACAAAACATCTCTTAGAAAGAAAGCTTGGCTTCAGTGCTGGAAAGTCGCCAGTTAGAGCTTGTGATATATTCTCAGCCTTTGTCTCACTGGCTGGATCAGTCTGTTTGTACAAACAACCCAATTTTGCTTTGCTAATGTTGCAATGGCATTATCAGAGTGTTCACATGGATAGTACTGCTTATGTTACATAACCACACTAACTAGCTCTGCTTATAGCAATGCCCCTAGATAAGAGGTAGGTTAATCTCCTATGGTTCATGTGCACTGATGCTCAATAGCAGTGTCACAACTGGAAAAAAAACACTAGGGCAGCTGGAGATGCCCTGCACAGCTCAGTCCTCACTGCCTTTCACCTAAACCAACTGCCTTTCACCTAAAACCTTACTAATGGAATGGTGCATGTTGCCCTGGGGACACATCTATTTGTCTCAAATATATGAGATTCACAGTATCTAAAGATATTTCAGGTTGAAACCCTAACAACTTGTAAATATATTTTACCCCTTCAAGCACAGAGGTGGTGTCGTGGTGTAAGCCTCTCAGGCAGTTCGCTCATTCACTCTCCCCTCTTTTTCCCCCAGCTCCCAGGGGGATGGGAAGAGAACCGAAAGAATGCAACTCCCACAGGTTGAGATAAGAACAGTTAAGTAACTAAGGTATAACACAAACCACTGCTGCTACCACCAATAATAATAATTATAATGATGAGGGAAATACAAGGAAAGAAAATACAATCGCTCACCACCTGATACCAAGCCTGACCAAGCAGCGAACCCCCACCCTTCCCAGTCTCTGCTCTCCGTTTTACATGCTGGGCATGACATGCTGTGGTATGGAATACCCCTCTTTGGTCAGTTTGGGTCAGGTGTCCTGTCTCTGCTTCCTCCTGGTTTCCCCTCCTCCCTGGCACAGCATGAGGCTCAGACAGTCCCTGGCCAGACCAAAACATTCTAATCAATAACTGAAAACCTCGATGTTATCAGCACTGTTCCCAGGCTGAAAGTCAAAAACGCAGCGCTGCACCAGCTACCAAGAAGGAGAAAAATGACTGCTACTGCTGAACGAAGGACAGGTGGAATATACAGGAATTCAAAACCAAATAAGAAACTTTAATGCAAACAGACTAGAAAAATCTTTTCAGTTACCATGTTCTCTGAAGGAAGGGACTGAACTCTGATCATAGCCTAAAATCAGAACTGTATTTACGCAGGATGTGCACATTTTGACACTGGAACTATTGTTAAAGCATGTTCTACCTTGAGCATTTATATACTGCATAGCATGGTTTCAGTGAGTTACGTCACAGACACTCAACCTGCAGTGAAAAGATGACAGGCCATAAAACATCAGAAGAAGGACTGTACGTATTGTTGAAATTGAGCATCACACAAAAACATGCACATGTGTCTTCATATATTTGCCAGTGTCTGCCAGCAGGCGAAATAGACCCTGTTTCCAAGTATTCTTTTTATGCATTTTTATACATGTATATATATATAAAAATTATAGGATGTAATTATATCAATAAAATGAGTTTTGTTGAGTAGAAGATGTAAAGCATCCTACAAGGCCAAAGCATTTACTGTCTTTGATTTGGAAGGGGGTTTCCTATATAAAAGACTTGCAAGAAAGGGTAAGGTATGCTAAATCACTTTCCATTACAGCAATGTTACCTTCAACTTCTGGGAGTAACAATCAAAAAGTCTTTGGATTTGTTGGCCTGTTATTTATTTCACATGCTGTGAAGGGTAGTATATTTTTTTCTGGTTTTGCTTGAAAGGGTGCAAGTGCACAAGTATTACCGAGCTTCTGTGTTGTGTTAGGAGGGACCTGCTGGATGGGTAGAGAGACAGTTTTGAGAGCAAGCGAGGGTGCTCAGCTAAGGAAAGCTTTCTGGAGTGCAATATGAGACAGGCAGAAAACACAGGGCAGAAGAAACCTGCAGAAACCATGCATGCTGGGAGACTTCTGAGAAGACAGGGAACAAATATAGCCCCAAATTACAAAGGCAAACAAAGTGATTCTCCTAAGAATCTAGGGACAGCTGTGTGAAGAGCACAGGGGGGAAAAACTGCTCTACAAGGGCAGAATAAGCAGGGAAACACTGATTTCAGTTCCTCTTGCTTACAGCTAACGCAAGTTGAACATAAATTTCTTTGAAATGCTACGTTTTGCTCTAGCTGCTGTTCTATTAAACCTCTGTAGGAAGCCTTTCAGTATTTTCAGTGCATTTATTTGAAAGAAAAGGTACAGGCAGATACACTCCAAGATTATGACAGAATTGGACCTTGTCAAAAATACGCATGTAGAGTTGCTATTAATATTTGCTAAAACTTATGGCCATAGAAAAGTGAACTTTTCATTTGCATCCTACAACAGTATGGCACAATCCAACTCCACAGATACTGCTACTAATGGAGTACTTGGCAAGGTAAATTCACTCTATCTTCACCAGCATCAAAACAGACACTTAAAGCTGACAAAGAATTACCTGTAAAAAAGAATATATAAAACAGCAGTATTCCTTGCTAATAAAAATACTTAGGGATATTTTGAAAGGTAGGTTTGTTTTCAGTATTTTAATGCATTCACAGTCCTAAGATGAAAGAAACTACACAATGTAGAATAGAATAGTTAGGGTTGGAAAGGACCTTAAGATCATCTAGTTCCAACCCCCCTGCCATGGGCAGGGACACCTCCCACTAAACCATATCACCCAAGGCTATGTCCAACACTGCCTTGAACACTAACAGGGATGGAGCATTCACAACTTCCCTGGGCAACCCATTCCAGTGCCTCACCACCCTCACAGTAAAGAATCTTCCAAGTATGAAAACTTTTGACGCGTGAATTACATAAAAGGGCTAGCAGCAGCATAAGCTTCCAAAGATACCACAGTGAGGAAACTCCAAACTAGGAATGTTGTAGAGCCGACCTATTTAGAGACCATGTTTTTCAGAAAGGAGAAGACTGAAGGCTTTTTCTTCTCAGACTGTCTTTACAATTCTGCAGCACAGAACGTATTTTCAAACTTCTCCTCAGCTGTGGACATCAGAAGAATGCTCTTTTTAAATGAAACCCAAGATTCTTCTGTTCCTTAATTTCGGAAGCAAGGGCTTTAGAAAAACAGCTAAAATGACAGAATATAGCAAACCTTGCAATTAAAATCATAAGGTATGATGACCTCTGCAATACCGAAGACCCAAAGAAGCTACTTTTGAGCACACAAAAAAAGGGGAAGATGTTTCCCTCTTTGTATCACCTTTTCAGAGTTGTTATAACTCAAGTGTTTAGAGTAGCTAAAACTGCATAAGAGACTATAAAAACTAAAGGTGAAAGCTTCATTTTGGAAGACCAACTCCAAATAAGTATTTTCAACAAACATAAGCTCCTTTAACAAGTACAACAGAAACAAGTGCTTAACAACAGCATAAGCTTTTAAAGACTATGGAATATATGCACAACTTGTGAGTGCCATGGTTGTTATCTCACAGTCCTTCCAATCTTTCTTAATGCTTCCCCTTTCCCATGATTACTTAGAACCAGAAATTTTGAAGAGGGATCAATCATTCAGAAACCTTTCAGGAGACTGAGCTGTCATCCCTCCATTATGAAAATAAGTTCTAACAGACCCTCAGACTAAGGAATAAGCTGATCTCTCCACCAGCATCAAACATTCCTCAGGTGCTGGTGATGTACTGCAGTGCCTCACCACCACTGTGCTCCAGGAAGCCTAAAAACACTCAATGTCCATTCATAGACATGGGAAGAATCTCATAAACACTGAAGAACAGGAGCAAGTGCGAGCAAGTGCTTGCGTAACCATTTTAAAGGTAGCATGTCCTGGGTTCAGCAGTAGCGGTCATTTTTCTTCTTAGTAGCTGGTGCAGTGCTGTGGTTTTGACTTTCAGCCTGGCAACAGCACTGATAACTCTGATGTTTCCAGTTGTTGCTCAGTAACGTTTAGTCTGACCAAGGACTTTCTCAGCCTCATGCTCTGCCAGGGAGGAGGGGAAGCCAGAAGGAAGCAGAGACAGGACACCTGTTCCAAACTGACCAAAGAGGTATTCCATACCACACAGCAGGTCACTCCCAGTATATAAAGTGGGGGCAGTTGCCCGGAAGGGCTAGGTCACTGCTCAGGTCAGGCTGGGTATCAGTCAGTGTGTGGTGAGCAGTTGTATCCTATTCCCTTGGCATTTCCCTTATTATTATCGGTGGTAGCAGTAGTGGTTTGTGTTATTCCTTAGTTACTGGACTTGGACTGTCCCTATCTCAAAACGTGGGAGTTACATTCTCCCAATTCTCCTTCCCATCCCTCTGGGAGCAGGGGGAGGAAAGAGGGGAGTGAGCAAGTAGCTGCCTGGTTCTGTGTTGCTGGCTGGGCTTAAACCACAACATAGCATTAATGAGTCTTTTCTATATTTATTTTGGACTGCAAGTATTAGTATTACAAATAGTATAGTAATAACTGGTATTAAGTCTAATAATTAATTAGACTTAGTCACAAGTCTACAAGTATGTAGACTTGATTACAATTACAACTAAGCTAGTAGTAAAAATTCTTGGCTGTGTGTATTTGTGGTGTATCTCCGTTTGCACTTAATATTTTGAATGGAAGGGTGAGGCACCCACAGTACTTTCACTTTCCTAACAAAAGGACTGTGAGCCCTTAACGAAGACATCACCAATTCCACTATTGCACTTCCAAGCATCAAAGATTTGTGAAAGAATCTTTCAACTCTCAAGATTTTTGTTTAACCTTTTTCTACACTTGCTCCTATACAGACTGTCCTCAAGTTTTGCTACTTCAATTCACATCTGCTATAATCATATGTTGATACTAACAAGTAAGCTTGAACTTCACTTTGGCAGAATATAACATTTCAATTTCCACCATTGTGTATTATCAGTATTACTAAAATTTCTATTTATGGTTTTTGTTCTTTTTTTAAAATAAAAAAGAAGGAAAAGAAAAAAAGATGATAAACACTATGAATGTAGAAGACTGCAACTGTCACTCCTCTCAGGGGGCTTCCTGGCTGCTACATTACCAAAGAGATTAAGTAATGCTGAGCTAAACATATTAGCTTCAGTTCTAATGAGAACCCCACTGTTAAATACTGTGTTACTCTTTCTGGGTTCATAGGTCTAATAGGTGAAATTTTTGTGTGCATCATGGTTGATAAGCTGCCTTGTTATCTCAACTCAATTTTCTACCACCTACAGTGGAGGATACCACTGTACTAAATTTGTAGTATATTGTTCTCCCATTCATATTCTTCAGCCGCAGCATACTTCCTTTTCATTTACTCGGAAATTACATCACAGATTGATTCAAACATGGAAATAAGAAAAAAAAAAAAGTAAAATACAAACAAGTACATATTAGAGGATAACAAGACTATATCGAAGACCGGAAGTGAAGTAACTAGGAAATATGAATCTAATTGTCATTACTCCAATGGTTATACCAGTTAAGAAATGTACTACGGATGTGTCTTCTGAAAAGAGAGACAAATGGTTATAGAACTGAATAAGAACATATGAGAGAACAAAAGGTTTGAGTAACACTGCAAAAAATACACATCCACTTAAAAGCATCAAATCAAATACAGCCTAGACAAGCAGGGACAATCATTACTTGAGAGGATTAAATGGAGGTTACATGAAAGAATGAGATACTCTTCAAGTTTTCAGTGTTTTCTGCCTGTATGCCAATGCCAACCACCATACACCAGAACGGCCAGGTACCCATTAAGAATGGTCTGAGTCATGGCATACAAACAGCTCTTCTTTCTGGACTGCATTGGTGGCACTATTTTGTCATAAAATGGAGGAGCTGAAGTCCTTCTTAATAGTATCATATTATCAGACAGTTACTGAATGATGTAAAATCCACAGATAACAGTCGTAAGTATTTCTTCATGAATTCACGAGTTCTAGCTGATATTGCATTAAGAGAAGGTAAGAATGATCCATCAAAATTTCCTAGATTTTCTGCTTTTCTTTAGTATACTGACAATGTACTATACAGTTGCTGAAAGCCTATCAGGTAGGCATTTATTAATAATGCCATCTGAATTTATCAAAATCAAGGAACAGGCAAGTGAAGTCAGACAACTTTTTTCCCAAGCAAAGTTCAAACTACAGAAATGTCTGGCACATTTACCAATACTGCTGGTCTCCTCTAACATTAATCAGTTTTCAGCTATTTGTGAGGTATTTGCAAGTGTTGACAAGGATGACAATTTACAGACAACATGTAAGCTTGCAAACAAGAGAACGTCTCTGTCTCCTGTGCATTTGTAGAAGCTGCCAACTGCAGCTAAGTTTTCCTGATTTCTTAGTTAAAGACAGGCAGACCTTCTACCCTTGCAGTAAGTCAGACTTCCATTTCACATATATTCATATGCAGCAGTTAAGCAGAAGATGATGCTGGTTTTGTACAAAGCTTGATATTACAAACATGCAATATATAAAAAATAAACAAGAAAAGAAAGAAATTTCACAGGATACTACAGCTGAATGGACTGAAAGCCAGATGAAACTCAGGCAAAGAAGGCTACCACTTATTCTCTGGGAAAAGAGAACAAGTGCAATGTTGAGGCATATGGGCCAATCACAGAGCCCTGAAGCGATGTTAAGCTAATTATGGGAGGCAAGAGAAACTCCTGAACATCACTGTGAATGTAGATCAAAGGAGCACCACCAGAGACACCTCTATGTGTGATTTTGAGCCTATTTAGCCTGTAAGAGAAAAGGACTGGGCCATGTACAGCTCATGCTTATGCGAGTGCGTTTGTCAGCATGCAACGGCTGAACAGATAGAGATGATGTTCTCCTGTTTATATTGGTAATCTTACGGCCAGCCATGCTCACAATATGTGTGCAGGGGTATATACATTGATGTATCAGGAAAAATGGGAACAGAAAAAAGCAGACACCTGGTATTTTGCATGGATGGGAAGACTACCTCTGGCTTTAAGCAGAGCAAGAAGAAGAATTCCCATCAGTCTCAAAGCCCACTGGTCTTCGTTTTAGGTGCGTAAGAAGCAAAATATTTCTGAACTATATAGGGTATTTATCCTCTCCTGTAAATTTATGATCACATTGTAATCTATAGTATTTAGCTTCACTTAAATACCTTTTGCATTTGGGTGTCTCACAGGTACATAACTTGCCCTGTTCAGTTATAAAACAGATGATAAAAACTCTGAACAGAGCAGTTACTGAGGCTCTTCATAAAACAAGAACTTGATTTTTTTTTTCTTGTTTCAACTGAGTACCCAGATTTTGAAGGACTGCAATAAGTTTGCCTTTTATAAATTATTGACCTGGCTTACTTTCATTTCATTGATAACCAATTATATCACAGTAATGTAACTGCTGATCATACACACTCCATGTAGAACCCGGTCACCTCTAGCCTGCAAGTAAAGAAATGGATGCAGGTAGCCTTGTGAATGCTTTTCATTTACGAGGAACAGCTGCTCAGAAGTGTGGTAAATTGAAACACTGCGTTACTGACCTGGCCAACACACAACACTCCCATGAATACCTGTACAAACACTCCAGCTGCAGGTACCGACAAGAAATCTGTTTTATCCTGCCATAACTCCAACTAGTGATGCATGTGGCAAAGGGAACTCATACCAACTTTCATGGACTTGATGCTGGTGTTTCAGCCATTAAACTAATGACTCGGACTATAGTATATACTACAACTTGGGCAGCTTTAAAACAAAATTTATCTATTCTGTTTCAAATAGCTCTTCTCAGTTGGACCTATTAAAAGAAAGCTGGCATTTAAACAGCCCAGTAATGAACTGGTTTTTTTCAGAGTGATACTGTTTTCAGAGTCCTTTTGTTTTCTGAATTTCAAGCTCATTTAGAATTGTTTCCTCACAAGGGGATCATCACATTTATGCCTTTGAGAATTATATAACAGGTTTTTAAACCTCTACTCATTTGCTGAAGTAATACAGCAACAGAAACATCAATAGGGAAATTAAGCTATATACACACACCCCCAGAACAGAGAAAGATGCAACATGTAATTTTCTACCAGAAGTTCGTACTGCTTCATGACATCTGCTATTTTTACACTGAATAAAAGAATTGGTCTTGCATTTCATATAAGGAAAATGCATTTGTCAGAGAATACTGGTAACAGGCGTATTACTGAGTTGTACTACTGAACAACATTGGCGGATGATCTATTTCCAGTTGCACATTCATCTCATTTTCTAGCAGTGGCATGGGAGACTAACTGGTTATATATTGCATAAAAAAAA
Organism: Psilopsiagon aymara; assembly: GCA_024733675.1. NCBI lineage: Eukaryota > Metazoa > Chordata > Aves > Psittaciformes > Psittacidae > Psilopsiagon > Psilopsiagon aymara. The sequence continues at coordinate 35,875 of JANRGW010002637.1, read as the reverse complement.
TAAAAGATTTAAATCTACCTTAATGAATGCAAGTTGTAAATGAAAAGAGGTGTGGTAAAAGAAAGCAAAAATTAGCAGTCATCTAATACCAGTCTGACATTTGCAAAACATCGGAACTTACAGTATTCATCAATATGCTCCCATCCTCATATCCATGTTCATCCAACTTTCACTGGAAAAGAACAAAACAGCAGACACATCTGTGAACGTTTCAATTGTTTGACTCAACCTCATCCTTATACTACAAGTCTCACTGCTAACAACCATACAAATAATAACAATTACAGTAACATACTGTAACCCAAACCTTCACCTTTACCTTTAGCAAACAGCACTATACTATGCAAAAAAGTGGTGCTACTCTACATCCCTATTACGCAGATTAAGTAGCAGATTGAAAGCCCTTTACAGTCTAAGTAAATTTACCTCTCCAGTTCCTAGTTATGACTTCCACTAATTTATTTTTTATTATTTTTGCAGTGTTGCATGAAGGAATCCTACTTATCTTATTCTTACCTCATGCACCTAAACCCCCAATAAGCTAATATATCTAATATTTATCTGCCACACAGAAGGGAAAACACAGACTCATTTCTGAAATATGAAAGCTATTTGATACCTGCTGCAAATGGGAAACCACCACGATAAAGTGTTGTTAAAGCATTATAAACATATTACAAATAAACACATTCTATGAAAAAATAGTATCAGGGAATGATTCAGTTGAAAAATCTAATCCCTAAAAGCCAAGATATAGGAAGCATTAATCAGTTCTTGACAGCAGAAATTACAACAGATGGTGCCCCCTCCCCCTTGTTTGTTTTGTTACATTTTCTTTTCCTCACAAGAAAATAATGGTCAATTTATTATTTGCAAATATATTTTTATATAGTGAATGTCAGTTTTCATACCACAGTTTTCATACTGCAGCTCTACTCCTACAGGAATTCTCTTCTAGAGAATTTTAATTCCTCATTTTAATCCTATGAATGCTACAAAAATTTGCCAATATGATCAAGCAATTTTAAGACGTCTCAAGTTAGGCACGAAAATACATCCAGCATGGAGGGAACCAATACTCAGTATCATTTGATTTTAGTAGCCTAGTAACTATTAAAAATTAAATGAAAATTACAGATACATGCTAGTATTTACATTGCAGACTAGTTTCTGAATGATAATTAAAAGCTTTTTTTCTCCCTTTCTGATATTATTTGGCTATCATTATGTTAGACTTGATGGCAGCTTATGTGATAAAAAGACATCATTTCCACACATGCAATGGAGCTCAGAGCAGCAGAGGCAGGAGTAGGAGTTGGAACCCAAATAATACCCAGCCCAAGCTGCTCCCAGGCCCATGCCAGGAGCCACCATCCCATCAAAGGCCCACCTCCACAAGCCCAGAGAAATACAGGGATGCACAAACACAGGCCAGAACCCACAATGAAGACTCCCAGAGAACAAACACCTTCTCTGGGTTCCTTCCATCAGATTCTCAGCCTCACTGCCCACGCACTAAACCCACTACTATGAGTCAATGGAGCAGCTCTGAAGATGGATGGAGGTAGGGAATCACTGCTTAGGTGTGGGGGACATATGGAATGCAGGCAAAGAGCATTTCTGGGATTCCATGAGACTTATTATTGTATATTTAGGGAAAGAAGAGGTGGGGAAACAGATCAATGTAGTTTGAGACAGAACAGATGTGGGAAAGTAGAGTGAAAGGGGGATGAAAAGGGCTGTTCAGTATGCTAGCCTGGCTACGTTCGGCCTTTGATCAGTCTGTACCCTCTTTTTACTAGAGTCTATTTCTACCTTTTTACTGGGTGAAGGACTCTATCTGTGTTCATGGGAGGACGGAAGGAAGGTAGCCTTCCAAATGGAGCAAGACCATCAAACCTACACACCCTTGGTGCCAGAAAGTAAGTGCAGGTGCCAAATGTCAAGATCAAGCCAGAGAGCAGGTGAAGTGGCCTGGCAGACATGAGATGGGGGATAAGCAGGTGGGTATGTGTTCATGCTGCTAAGAGCAAGACCATGGGAGGAGCTGGGTATTGGGGACCCCACGAAAGTCCTGAATGGCTGCTGGAGAGACCTTGGGGGACTCCAGGGTCAAGACCCATTTCAAAGAATCAACTAGGCTGGAAAAGACCTTTAAGATCATCAAGTCCTACACCATTACACCAGAACTGCCAAAACCATCACGAAGCCATGTCACAGAGGGCCTCATCTACATGGTTTCACCTTCCAGGAATGGTGATTCCACCACTTTCCTGGGCAGCCTGTTCCAATGCCTGGTCACCCTTCCTGTGAAAGAGATTTTTCCTAATATCCAATCTAAACCTCCCCTTGTGCACCTCTATCTCCTAGTACTGAGGTTTTACAAAACTTGCGACCCTTTGAGCTTCTAGAAACCAGAAAAGTTCTTGTCCAGGTTTCAGCTGTAACAGTTATTTTTCTTCCCAGTAGATGGTACAGTGCTGTGTTTCGGCTTCAGTCTGAGAGAAGTGCTAATAACACACCAATGATTCAGTTGTTGCTAAGTAAATGCTTAACCTGAGCAAGGACTTTTAAGTCTCTTATGCTCTGCCAGTGAGGAGGGGTACAGGAAGACAGGAGAGAGCAGAGACAGGACCCCTGACCCAAACTAGCCAAAGGGGCATTGCATACCACAGTGCATCATGACCAATATATAAACTGGGGGGCGTTACTTGGGAGGGACCAATCGCTGCTCAGGTTGGGGTGAGTATCACTCCATGTGTGGTGAGCAACTGTATTGTTTAGCATTTGTGTTTTCTGAGCTTTCATTTCTTATCTTATTGTTTCCTTTTATTATTATTATTGTTGTCATTGGTATTCTTTCTATTAACACTACATTTGACATTATTTTAGTTATTAAACTGTTCTTATCTCAATGCATGGGGTTTGCACTCTCAATTCTCTTCCCTACCCGGGGTGGAGAGAGTCAGAGTGAGGAATAGGAGGAATAAGCGAGCGACTGCATGGTACTTACCTACTATCTGGATTTAAACCACAACAGACCCAAACAATGGGCCAGACTGAATTCTGTAGTAAAATGTCAATTTAATCAATGACTAACTTTGTAAGTGTAGCAGGAAAACAGAGCCATATGAAATTCACTGGGCTGCCATCTTCAAAGCAGCCCATGAATTAAACACTAGAATTAATATATTAAGGTATTGAGTGAACCTGCCTCATGCATCTGAAGGTGGGATCAACTAAACCCAGAGTTTCCTATCTCACCCCTCCAACTATCTTTCAGCAGTATGTCACCCTTCTCTCCATTAGGGAGGACAAGACATACCACGCAGCAGAAAAGGGCACTGGGACCAGGGCAGGAGCAGAGCCTGACTGGCTGCCTAACTATGTTAACACCCCCAGACCACTTGTGCAAAATGTCAGTAAGTACTGAGAGAACACTGAGCTTCAAATCTCTGGCTTAATTAAAACAGGTTTAACACAGATGTTGCTACTAGCAACACAGTAACACTGTTACTGTAACCTTTCCTGTCAAGGTTACTATTGCCCCTCTTTCAAAATTTAACATTTATCTATTCTTTGAACACCTACATTGTCCTGGAATATATAAATCATATGCAAATGTTGCACTTAACTGAGTAATCCTGCAAACAGGTTTATTTTTCTGTGCAATTCCTTTAATCTGGACGCTAATTTTATATGGAGAAAACAGACTGAAAAATCCACTAATGAGTTTCATTAAGCAACAGATATTTTAAAATATTCATATATTTATATATATTATATTAAAATATTTAATAATACTGGATTTTGGTTTTGTTGTGGTTTTTTGTTAGGTTTTTTTTTTGTTTGGTTGGGTTTTTTTTTACTGGGATTGAGACTAACATACTGTTATACTGCATATTGTTACACTGCTTTTTTTTCTCTTAAATGGCCTGAATGCTTTAATATATCTGAATGGACACTTTTTAAGACTGCCTCCAGCACCTGTATTTTACATTTCACATATACTTCTTAGAGCTGCTGAGAGAAACGACAAAGACAGATGCTTTTTACCCTGTAGGATATTCAAAACAAGCAGCTGAAGAGGTCAGAAGGAGGTCAGGTTTAAATGCCTTACCCATTTATCTCTTAGAACTACAACAGGTAAAACAACCTTTGTGCATACCATACTCTCAGCAGTTATCCATCTTCTACCAACTTCTTTCCTGTAAGCAACTGATCAAAATTTTTACAAAATTAAACCCCAGAAATACCTTTTAATTTTTGCTATGAACTTGCATTATAAATACCTTATATTTTTTGGTATGAACTTGCACTATAAAGACTGGACATCTGATGTGTGCTGCTCGAGACTGGGCAAGCGCTAATTGCACACAATTAGTGACAGAGCCTCCTAACTTCACTATATGCAACAGCAGATGAACGATAAATACATCTTTATATCTTCTTTCAAAGTTGTGGACTGGGAATGGGCATTTCAATAAGCATCGCATTATGTCCATGAAGCTTCATATAGTACAAGCACCTGCCTCAATTCCCCTCATCCTCTTTCCCATAATATTCTAATTCTCCCCCTTTTGATCTGTGCCATTTGAAGCTTTTCATTTTTCTCCCTCCCACTCCTACCTTCCTCCCTTTTCGGCTAGACAGGTTAAAGCAGGAGTCATATCTGCATCTTAGCCACAGCAAGTACTAACTGCCTGCCTGGCACACCCACAGGGGTATGGCCACCCAACTGCATTTTCTCCTGTGGTGAAAGACAGGCTGTGCTCTGCCTGCCTTCCCTCAGTACGGACAGACCAGCAGACTCCTCTTCTACTACTGAATTCCATAAGACTTCCTTCATTGCCTTCAGGCTTCTATTGCCTAACAAATTTAGGAAGAACTGGCCAATACTTTAAAAAGTTATCACAGGTAACTGACATAGACAATGACTGTATCAGGAAGCCTGTAAATCACTTAAAAGCTTGCTGAAAAAGAATTTCCTTTTTTTATATATATATATACTTATATATATACACACACACACAAACTAGAATTCTCTTGAACTAGATTATCCTTAGTTATAGAAATGGTGAGATTGGTTATTTCCTTGAGGATTTTTTTGTCATATTGTACTGTTAAATATCCATAGGCCACAAAGATCATTCACTTCCACCAGCCTTTTTCTTCCAAAGTGCATGTGTCACTGATTATAGTCTAGTTCGTGTACAATCAGAGCTCCACAACTTCATACTGTAATTAAGGTTATATAGCTCAATCACTAGATTAGTTCCAAGGTTATAACCCTATCATTAAATTCAGAGAATGATTCATAGTATTAACAGATACTGTGTAAGTAACACTTCAGCCCAAACTGCCTCGAGTACTTTTCTCCCAGCCTCAGTGTAATGAGTGTATCCCAAGTTTTCTTGAAACTAGTTCACCAAATTTAGTGCTGTCAGAAATAATGGTCCCATTCTGGATTCAGGGTTTGGCTATGCAACCACAAAAAACATATTCTTTTCATTCTGGTTTAGCTCATTTACTGTGTTCCAGCTGTTTTGTTCCCTTGTATTCAGATCACAGTAGAATTACAGGTCATTTCATTTGCTGGCAATGCATCATCACAATACACATTTAAATATGCTGCTGCAATTATAACAAAAATATAGAAGTGCTAGTATGGCTCACTGCACAAAGCTTACACATTTTGTCATTTCCCATTTTCTCTTTCAAATTGTGACTTCCTATGGAGCAGACAGGTTTACTGGTAGAAAACAACTCAGGGCAAGATGCAGTTGCCAAAAGCAGTAAGCACAAAACACTGAAAAAATACTCTAGTTCGCATAATCTTTTAAAGGCAAAGAAACTAGGAAAATAAACCTTCATAAAGAATAGAATAATTACATATGGAATACTCTCCACTTGATGTTAAATTATGTTAATATTTTTTCCTTTTTCCTGCTTAGAAGAATATCAAGTACTGCAACATCTTTTTACTGTGCTACAACTCAAACACATTAAGAAGACTTTACATTTTAATATTTATCTCTCCATCTTGCACCTGTCTTACTCAAAAGGAAAAATGACTCTAAGAGTTGTTTACCACACAATCAAAAAAAATCCCAAAAACTCCATCTCCCAAAATGCAATTTTATGTCTCTCCTTCAAACATGACCATTTTTTCTATATAGTCTTTATTCTGCCTTTAAAGTCAGTTATAGTAAATGAATGATAAAATTAGATAATCTTTATTTGACAATAATTATTTTTCATCTTGAAGATGAGTCCAGTGTAATCACCAATATTAACATTACTGTAAGAATATTCAAGAGGCTATCACCTGACATTTCTTGGCTTAAAGAAGTTGTGTGTATTGCATGGGATTAAATAGCATATACCCGATTCATAAAATTGAAACATTGTATTGATAACACTTTCTCAATCAACCGTATTTGGCCAATCTGTGTTTACATGAACTACTACTGATTTCTTAAACTGAAAGTTTGCATATGTAGGAGCTTTTGGCAGTAATACACATCTTCAGAAAATTAAATCCATGTCATTTTAATTTGCCATAAGTTTGTTTTGTCAGAGCCTATATTAGTTTCACAAAATCTTATCAATCATTATAAACCCCGGGTTATAGCAAAGCAGAGTCAAAATAATCAACTGTGGCAGGACAAAGAGAAGAAAAAATAATGGACCCAGTCACCACTTTGACTTCCGCTGAGACAGATGGCATGGACTAAAAGAAACACAGAACTCAGGAAAGATCATGACACTGATCATTAATTCTTTGCTAGTTTTGTGTCTAATGCCACAGGGCAGAGACAAATAATATCCTCTGAAGAAATGTCTGGTACAAACCAAAGCTGTTCATTGAATACAAGAGAGGCAACACCACCTGAGAACACTTTTTCCTTTCAGCCTTCTCCCCTTAGACCCTGGTCTTGCCGACTGCTCCAAAACAACAGATCAAAGCACCTTACAGGTAGCTGATGAAATGTGGCGTAATCCGAATAACACAGAGCAGCAGCAGGTGGGTTTAGACCTGACAGCAACTGGAAAAGCAGATAAGCACAACTTTAAAAGAAGTGAAAGGTTAAGAAGCTATGGCTTTGGAAGTATTACACTTCTACAGGCATGCAGTGACTGCTAGCAGGCATTTCTCCTGCTGTACTGACAGAAGGTACTACAATGAAAGAAAGAAAGAAGTCAGCTGATTGCTCCCTCCAGTTTAGCAAGAGCATCACAATCTGTTAATCTGGTCATCTACAAGTTTCGCCATGCAGCTGTTCACTCTTTTGCATCTGAGACAAGAAATCCAACCAGCCAACATATTGCATCTGGGTATTACCTACATGATAAGCTAAAGTCAGTAGGGCAGCAAGAACTAGTTTGTACCTCCTCAGCTTTCCATCTTAGCTTCACCCAGAGGTCTTATCTGGGGGACAGCCAAAGGGACAAGTCTTCCTACTTGTAAGGACAATAGAACAGCCATTACTACAACACCTGTGACTTCAGAGGAAGCTTACATACACAACTTAGACATGAGCATTTAGGCTACCAACATCAGGTGAGAGGGGAATTCCACATAAAGGGCCAGAGAAGACAAGGTGTCTTCCCTTAGGAAGCCTGGAGTTTTGTTATCAATATCTCCCAAGGATCAGCATCCAACCAGTCAGTTTGGATAAACAGGAACAAGGTGAGAAGAAGGAAGCACAGTTCAAGTCAGGATGCTTTCGACAAGCATAAGCTGATCACCCTATCCACAGGAACTTTAACATAACCCAGTAACTCAACAGCAGAACTTGGTACAATTTCCTAAACTTCTCAGACCAGACAGCCAAAACCACAGTCCAGTATACAGAGATTTCATGCCCTACAAGGCCACAGATGCATAAGACAGTATGGGGATACGGCCCAAATGTTGCCTTTTAAACTGTTAATCCCAATGATACTCCAAGCTACATAGCACAGATTTAAATTTCTTCTTTCTTAATGATAACTAATATGAAGTAATGAGCAAGAAGTATATAGAGAAATTAAAGCATCAGTTCTCTCTTTGAACTGTTACACCTAGAAAAAGATTTTTAACTTTTTTGCCGAAACAGGAGGACCCAGAACTAGTTGTCTTGACAATGGAAAAAGAGGCATAATGCATTTGCACACATCTGTGCATACGTACACACACATGTAGAAGTATAGCTAGCACATTGTTCAGAAGAAACGTTAGAAGCTTGCTTTATGACTTTAAGACAGTGCAAGGCAATAATCTGTCACAGCTAAATAAAAGTCAAAATTTTTTTCTGAGCATTTATGTGGATGTATAGAACAGGAAGCCCCTGCATTGTGCTGCTATGCTCAGAGACCACCTCTGCTACATTGTTTAGCCATGTATGATCATTTTCAGAAAGAGTAGATTTATGTGACACTGAAAACACTGACAGAGCCTGCTGAACCAATGTAAAGGACTGTACTGTACTCTGGACAAGAGTGAAGAGGGAACACAGCCACACTGAACTATTTAAGAAAGTGATGAGGGTGCTTATGAGAGAAAGCAAAACTAGATTTAGCACTCCTTTATTAGGTACTCAATCCTTTCACTTTGCTATGTAGTTTCCTACAGAGATTTTTTTTCCCTTTTGCTCAGAGCTCTTTTTTAGCCTTCAACAAATCACCCATCACAACTGGCCAAATATTTAATCCTAAGGGTACCTCAGTTTACATTGTTTACAGTGTATGCTGGTATGATGTAGCCTGTCTCTTCAGCTTGTAAATTCAGCAAAAAAGGAGTCATCTTCTTATATCATTGTACTAGTTAGCATTTCAGAAGTCCACTATTTCATATGTAACAAATGAGGCTGTAATATATACAGAATATATATTATGCACTCACATTTAAAAATAAAAGTGCAAATGCACGTGCATGTAAGCATCCAGTCAGGATACCTGACAGGCAACAAATCCTTTCCATGACACTTATTCAGACTCCAATTATTCAGCAATATTACCAATACCACTATCACAACAAATGAAGGTAGGGGTACTGTGGCAACTATAGTTTTGTGTTGCCATCAGCGCAAACATGCCTTTCTTATCCTTTTACCACCGGGAATAACAGAGCTGGCTACAGTCACCCAAGCTGTATAGTATCCTGTTCAAGTGGTATAGCTCTGTACTACAGCCCCAGTATAACCAACCACTCTGAACTACTAGCTATATATTATACATTTAATCACATCCATATGGCAAATGTGGAGACCAGTTTATTGTGGTTTGTTTTTTTTGTTTGTTTGTTCCCCGTCCTCCCTGATGAACCAAGGAACTGGTGGGCCATGTCCTTTAGCAAGTCAAAAGATTTTTGATGAAAGATGGCCTTTTGCATCTTTCCTACTGAAATATGGAAAAGTGCTTATTGGAAAGCCAAGTGCAATAAATGAGTGATGAAGGCTGTCACAAATATGATACTCACATACTTTAATATGCTAGTTATATTAGTATACCAAAGACATATTTGGTATATCACGACAGGCTTTGAATGCATCTTATAATATTTGATCTATGAGCAGAAGTAATATAACTCCTACTGTAAGGGAAATAACAGAAACTAAGGTGATGCTTTTAAAATAGACTTCATTGGCAGTTTTGAATAAATCCACATATGCTTCTAGGAAGCCACTCACAGGAAAAACCTGGTATTTTCAATAAAGACAAAAACCAAAACTCCAACATCTTAAGGGTCTTCTTGGCACAACATGTAAGAAAACAAAACAAAACAAAAAAACCCTAAGTGTATTAGGTATAGATTAATCACATGATTTTGAAGATCAGCAGTTACTTCTAGCTTGATTTCTGTCAAGCTTGAAAACACATTTACACAACTTAGTCTGAAACAACTTCCTCACTAGCAGGCCTGAAAAATTCCACCACCTCTAAAGCAGTCTTTTTAAATGATAAGACAGGGAAGAATGTTTTCTTTCATTGGTAAATAGCTGATGATAAAATTTTGATGTAGAGCTGTGCATTTAACAACAATTTTGCAAGATTGGCATAAAGCACATAGACACACATAACTGAAAATGTCAAAGAATATGATTTTCCCTTCCAAAATGAAACATAGGGCATTTAACTTTACCTAGCACACATCTTGAAACAAGCATATAAATTCTTTCATATATGTGCATGTTATAATAAAAATATGAAGACACTACTTTTAGTAAGGTTTATGCTCTTGTGCATATTACAAGCACCTATAGGTGGGTAAGACAGGCATGTCACCATCACCACTGACCATGCAAATTAGCAGAATTTCTTTTGAGTTAAGAATAATCTTAATTCCTATTATTATGCAGAAAAAGAAGTATTTAAATTCTGCTTATGAGAAGAATAATTATTTTCCAGTAATTTCTATTCGTTTCCCCAGCTACAAGATTTTGTGTTTATTGCTACTCAATTACTTCATAAACAGAAAATTCAATACACTTTATTATTGTGATGATGAAATAGTACTTGTCCTCACTGCTACACTTCACAAAGCAATTATTAGAAGTTTCATAATAACTGCATAACTTCAGTGACCACTGAAGTCAGTTTAATTCCTTTATTTTCTCTTTTTTTGCAGATGACATAATTCCATGTCTTGAACTATGACCTGCATAGCTGAATATGTAAAACTGCCTACATAAACGACTAAATATTCTGAAAAATTCCTCTTTAATTTAATCCATTATATAAAGTTTCTCCACATCAAGCATCAACTGTATTAAGTTACTATGGAGGCTAAGAGAACAAGTGAACAAAAAACATAAATTTACTCATCTGCTTTGCCAGCTTCTTTGTTGTTGTTGGTTTTTTTGGGGGTTGGTTTTGTTGGGTTTTTTATTTATTTCACATAGGATTCTCAATACCTTCCTTTACATGAATATCAAGAACAGAAGAAAATACTGTAGCCCTCAAATCCAAAATACACCAATCAATCTAATCCCACACAGTTTCTCCAATCATACCATGCAGATATTTGTTGATTTCAATTCAGTCTTAAACTTTATTTTAAAACTTTATTTCCTTTATTTTTCATTAGCATCATAAGGACTATAAATGTCACTTGAACAGTTAGAAAACTAACTGTAAGTGCAGAACAAAACTTAGCATTTTGCAAGGTAACATGATCCAGCACAACTGCCAGTAGCAAGAATCTCTCAAACAAAAAATAGGACAGTTTCCAAATACCTTGCTGGGGGGAATAAAAAGCCGAAACAAACAACAGCCCCCCCAAAACCCCACAAATAACAACAACAAAAAACACAAAGCAACAACAACAACAAAAAAGGCAACAAAAAACGACAACAAAAAAACCCCACACACATGCAACAAAAAAAAAAAAACCCAAAAAACAGAAAAAAAATAACCCAACAAAAAAGGAAGACAAAACTAAGGGGGGGGGGGGCACACAAAAAAACAACAAAAATAAGCAACAAGACCGAAAGCATCTCAAAATCCAAATCCTTGAATAGTTTCTAGATCTCTAAAACCTCAAAAGCAGCTGAAGTTGTTGGAATAACAATATTCCTAAAGTAGCTCTGTGATTTTGAGTTTTAGCTTCCTCCCTGTTCCCCCTGACCCTGAAATTGACCACCATGCTCTACATATCTAGTTGGGTTTTTTGCATCACAGATAAGTGCTGCTAATTAATAGTTTCATCTTTATGAAAAGTTGGAGATCATTTCCATCTTGTTTTATGTGAGCAGGAAGAAAACATGAAACCATAACTACACACAGAAAATCAACCATTTATCCTAGGTTTTATTACATTTACCTCTTGCGGTTCCTTTTACATTTCTTTTGTATTTGCCTCTCTACAACAGGCGAAGACAGACAAACATGCCATAAGAATACAGTCTTGATAGGGCGAGACAGAAAAATTCAAGCAGATCATAAGGCTAAAATTATGCAAAACAAAAGGCTGCACAGCTACAGAAACATACAGATAAAACCAATCTTGCTCCTCTTTTTCTCATTTCCCCTGAAACCTAATGTCAGGTCATCTACACTGAAAGTTTCAGCAAAACCACAGTAAAATTACTGCAGGATTTCAAAATTAGGCCACTATGAAAGGCAAAGTATTAGAAGAGATCATATGGGATTAAAAATCCTGTAATGTTTCTCTCTCCAGTTCTAACAACAACATCTTGTTTAGCCCAAAAATAAGAAAACTTAGAAGTTGATGATTCAAGGTAAATTATCAAAACCTGTCATGAATACTTTTTTGCTCTTCCAGAAGTCCAAGGTAAATGAGATTTGTCATTTAACAGTGGTTATGCAAAAATCAGTTGGCTCCCTGATAAACAAAAAGAATTTTACAAGTAATTTTCCCACCACTTAATGATTTATAATTACTGGTGGGAAGAAGAAAGACAAGCTCCAAATTAACTATGATTAATAAGAAGAATGAGGCATAAATGCAACTATCAAAAGAAGAAAATATGAATGCAGGGATTTATGAAGAGAAAGGGCGTGTAAAATGGAAACAGTGTAGTTAAGTGGATTTAACGAATGAGGATTTTATCACTGAAAATCATGAACAGATATCTGACCCAACAACATTAGAGAACTGCAGTTCAGATTAAATAGCTGCTATAAGTTTTATTTTTTTAAAGTTTTATTTTTTAGCAAACTGCTAGAGTAATAAACTGTCCTTTTAATCCCAAATATACCATTTTAGATTTCTAACACTATAATTATCCTTATTGTTTAGGGCTCAAGATTGTTCAAAGAAATTATATTGACATGATATCTATTGGCTGAGCTGATTAGACAAAAATTCCAAAATATGTATATCACATCTTCTCCTAAACAATTATTTCCGCCTCGGGATGAGCTTCTTTTATGGTAACAGATTAAGCATATTACAGGTAGCAAACTAAAAGGGGCAAACACCCTCAAAAGTAGCAAAACCAGCTTTCTTGGTGATTATATTTATTATGAACAAGGTCTTTAAATAAGACTGGTTTTAGCATATTCAGCAGAACATTACAGATGAGTATTGGTTTATATTTTTTAGCAGAGAAATTAAAAGTTATGGGATAATCTCATTTTTTGTTAGATTCCTAAAGCAAAGAACTTCAATTTACCCTCCAATTAAATCTTAGATGATTCTTCCCTGAGCTTGAAGCAATTTCAAATGATTATTTCAAAGTACGACTATAAGCTCAAGAGCAGATGCAGCACATCCCTAAAGATGTAATTCAACCCAAATAGTTAGAAATTTGCCAAGTGCTTTTTCTCTTTTTCTTTCCATATTTTTACTGTATTTAACAACTGAGATGCAAAGAAAAGTTGTGGTTGGGTTTTTTGGTTTTTTGTTGTTGTTGGCTTTTTTTTGATTTTTAGTGATGGAAAAAAGGTCAAAGATGCAGTTAATATGAGCCAGTATCGTTTTGCTCTTGGTAAAATAGCTGTGAAAGTCAATGATAACATTCCTAAAGCCAAAAAGAGGATTTGGGGGTTTTCTTTTTAGAAAAATGCACATATTAGCAAGAACACCCACTCATCAGACATAAGGTTGATCAAGAATTTATTGTGCTCTGATTTGAAATACATCATGGTTTTTCCTACTGTCATCTGAAATAGTGCACACTGGTTAATTCCAAAGAAACATTTCTGACCTTACTGTCTGAGCCAGCATGGCAAATTTTATATTCTGAAGAGACTAACAAAGAAACATGTTTACACTTCAGTCTGAGTCAGTGGTGCGACCTGGCACCAAGGAACGCCAGAAGCATCATGGCGTTATTAACAGGAGTGCAGCCAGGAAGCTGAGAGGAGGATTAGTCCCCTCTATTCAGTCCTGGTGAGGTGCTTAAAACACTGCGGCCAGTTTTGTACTCTCAGTAGAAAACAAGGCAGATGTTGAGCAACTGAGTCAGTAAGGGGACTAAGTCAAGCTCGGTTTCTGGGAAGAAGCTCTTGCCAGAGGTTGACAGTTGGGAGATGACTGACAATAATTATGAACTGAAACAAAAATGGTGGATAATTAAGCAGTGGAACAAGTTCACACCTAGGGTACTGGGTCAACTCACCATAAAAATAATACTGAGTCAATTCCTTATAAAAACAAAGACAAGTTCAATCTGGATCAATAATTCATCTTATCTTTTGATATCTATTTCAGTTCCAAATTTCAAAGTATGCTATGAACCCAAGACACACATACACATTCTTCTACAAATTGAAGATAATTTGACCATCATGAGAAAGCATAAATACCAATTTAGGTGCTCATTTTCAACTCTGGAATCATGAGAAGTTATAGGTAATTCTGTAGTTAAATTAAGAGGACATTAATTTAGACTGGAGTTCAACAGAACCATACATTAATACAAGACCAAATTAGCTCATCAAACTCTTTAAACTTATGGTTAAAAAAAAAAAAAAAATCCAAAAGCAAACAAAAAAAACTACACAGAAAAAAAAAATCCAAAAAAACACCCACACATAAAAACATCCCCCACACCAAAAAAAAAAAACCCACAGAAAAAAATCCCCCCAAAAAGTACCCCAAAAAATCAAAATACAAAAACCTGCATAGAATTAGCCTACAAGTAGGAGCAAAAATAGGATCACTTACATTAAGATTTCATGTAAGCATCTTTATCAATTAATAAGGATGGGACCCTCTCAGGATGCAAGCAAGGAGGTTTGGCAACCTGATCGTGAAGCACCAAGTTATGTGCTACAAAAGCTCTGAAGTTAAATAAACCAATCTCAAATGTTAACAGAAAGTTATTATTACATGGAAGTCTATAAGGAGGATACTGAATCCTTTAAACTGTCTAATAATGACTGCTTCACTGGTAAGAGACAATTGCTATCAGATGAACGACATCAATATTATATTTTTTCATTTTACCGCATAAGATTTCTCTGCAATATGAGCAATCAGCGCCAGATTCATCTGAGTCTACTGATATAAGAAACCCCAAATTTGATTTCTTCCATTTTTTATTGTGTGGGTTGAAATTGAGGAATAACCTTATTTCACTTACAGTCAAAATAAAATATTGGGAGCAAGTTATATGTCAAGAAAGCAGCTGACAGTAAATCTCCCTAAAGCTGTAGCTACCACTTCATCCTGACACTAACTAGACAGAGATGTCATAGATTTCACCAACTAAACAGCACAATAGATTTGTGAGAAGCAGCACTGATTTGTCAGGAAGTGAAAAGTCATCTGTTGTACCTCACTAGTGACTATAGCAAACAAAAAAAATCCAAAAGAACATTCTAGGAAAACAAAACAAAAGAAAAACCACCCCACCCCTCCCACAACTTAATGTTACAACAGGCAAAAAGCAAGTGTGAGAGAATAGATACTTTCTCTAAAAGATAGAATCATAGAATAGGAAGGGTTGGAAAGGACCTTAAGATCATCTAGTTCCAACCCACCTGCCATGGGCAGGGAAATCTCACACTAAACCATGCCACCCAAGGCTCTGTCCAACCTGGTCTTGAACACTGCCAGCAATGGAGCATTCACAACTTCCCTGGGCAAACCATTCCAGTGCCGCACCACCCTTACAGTGAAGAACTTCTACCTTATATCCAATCTAAACTTCCCCTATTTAAGTTTGAACCCATTACCCTTTGTCTGTCACGACAGTCTCTAATGAAGAGTCCCTCCCCACCATCCCTATAGCCCCCCCTTCAGGTACTGGAAGGCTGTTATGAGGTCTCCACGCAGCCTTCTCTTCTCCAAGCTGAACAGCTTCAACTTTCTCAGCCTATCTTGCCCATACCACCAAGTGGGTAGCATGATTAAATTATCTATTTTCCAAATGATGAAAAAAAAATCAGCAACAACGTAATTCATAAACATTTTGTGCTGCTTGGAAAGATATGAAAGAAACAGGCAGAAAAAGACTCTTCCTTTCCCAATGCACTTCATGTACATGTGTCAAAAAAAAGATATTATTTGTGATCCATTAATAACTCTTCTGAAAACAGATTATAATGAAGCATAGTTTTAATCTTCAGTTGTACATGCAATACAGTAATTTGATATTTCGCCAACAACTAGCTCCTAAAGTACAACGTATCTGTCAGAGGGCTGGAGCACCTGCCCTACAAATACAAGTTGAGAAAGTTGGGGCTGTTCAGCCTGAAGAAGAGAAGGCTCTGGGGACACCTTATTGAGGCCTTTCAATATACAAGTGCCACTTGCATGACAGACTGAAAGAGACTTTTTACCAAGGCCTAAAGTAACAGGACAAGTGTGCTGATGACATCAAGCTGTGTGGTTCAGTTGATACCTTGGAGGGAAAGAATGCCATCCAGAGGGACCTTGACATATTTGTAAGTTGGGCTGAGGGCAACCATGTGAAGTTTAACCATTCCAAGTGCAAGGTCCTACACCTGGGTTAGAGTAATCCTGGGCACAGCGACAGGTTGGACAGAAGAGATTCAGAGCAGCCCTGTGAAGAAGGACTCGGGGGTGTTGGTCCATGAGAAACTTGACATGAGCCAGCAGTGAGCACTTTCAGCCCAGAAAGCCAACCGTATCCTGGGCTGCATCAAAAGGAGCGTGACCAGCAGGTCCAAGGTGGTGATCCTGCCCCTCTCCTCTGCTCTCATGAGACATCACTTGGAATATTGTGTCCTGTTCTGTTGTCCTCAATATAAAAAGGACATGGAACTATTGGAACAAGTCCAAAGGAGGACCATAAGGATGGTCAGGGGACTGGAGCACCTTCCATATGAAGAGAGGCTGACAAAGCTGCGGCTGTTCAGCCTGGAGAAGAGAAGACTGAATGGAGATCTCATAGCAGCCTCACAGCATCTGAAGGGGGCCCATAAGGATGCTGGGGAGGGACTCTTCATTAGGGACTGTAGGGATAGGACAAGGGGTAATGAGTTCAAACTTAAACACAGGAAGATTAGATTGGGTATAAGGAAGAAATTCTTTACTGTAAGGGTGGTGAAGCAATGGAATGGGTTGTCCAGGGAAATTGTGAATGCTCCATCCCTGGTGAAGTTCAAGGCCAGGTTGTACAGAGCCTTGGTTGACACGGTTTTATGGGAGGTGTCCCTGCCCATGGCAGGTGAGTTCAAACTAGATCGTAAGGTCCTTTCCAACCCTGACTATTCTATAATTCTATGACAAGTGGCAACAGTTTTGAGCTGAAAGAGTATAGGTTTGAGGTAGATCTAGATTAGATATAAGAAAAAAAAAAACCAAACATTGTGTTGGGAGTTTTGGGTGTTTTTATTTTTGGGGATTTGGTTGTTTTAGACAATAAGGGTGGTGAGATACTGGAACATACTGGTCAAAGAAATCATAGATGCCCCATCACAGGAAATGTTCAATACTAAGTTGGGCAGGGCTTTTGAGCAACTTCATCTAGTTGAAGTCCCTATTCAGGACTGAACTATCTGATCTTTGAAAGGTACTTTCTAACCAAAACCGTTCAATTTTAATGCTTTTTGCTTATACAGATTTTGTCAATATTTCTGTAGAGTACTCTACAGTGTGACTCTGAAGCGTTTCATGACCTCCCTCAGTTAACAGTGATAGAATTTTCATTCTACAGCTACAGAATGAGACCATTACACCCCATAAGCCAGCTTGTTACTCAAAATAAACAAACCCAAAACCCAAACAAACCAACCCCCCCGGAAGAAAAATCAAAAAAAGAACACCCAAAAAACCACATTATCATGTCTTAAATGGATTAACCCATTATGAAATACAGATGATAACATGGTTATGAGAAGAATAACCTTGTCCTTGACCTGAATATCATTCACCACTTACCAACATATCCAATAACATGACCAGCTGTATCTTACCTACATAGAATTGTTCCTTCTGCAAAAATAACAATGAAAGACTAAACCACTCAAGTCTAACTAGATACCTTACATAAAAAACAATTAAAAATAATAATCTCAAAGTGGCATTCGTTCTTTTCTCAGGTACAAAAAATCTTAAAAAAATTGCACAGGGAAACAGGAAAACCTTTTCTAATTCATGGTATGGAATAAAATATTTTTTTAAACAAAATGCATCAATAGTGATGGAAGGAGAAAATTTATCTATATAATTCCAGCTATGAAAGGCTGGATGACTCCAAGATGATCCTGTCCAATTCTGTACATTCCCTAGCACTTAAGCAGATTTAGATATCCTGCATACTTGAATTTTGCTAACCCTAATAAATGAGTTTTTTCATGAACTGATGTGAATCTTATCAGATGGAGAGGGCTCCTTTGTAAGACTACTTCATATCAAAACCCAACATTGCTTTGCCAGTCTTTTTGTTTGCCTCTGGGAAGGCAGGAATATTTCTGTTTCTCCAGCACTTACTGTAAGTAGCAAACACTGACACTGCTGAAACTGTCCCTCATAGTCAGTCATAGCATAGCTTGTTTATGAAAACAGATGCTAGTGCTGGAAACATGAGCTATGCTGAGTTAAAAGCCATTCAGTACATAAAACATACAGGGGAGAAGGGAAGGGTGTCCTGGTTATTACACAGGTAATAGCAAAAACTACTTCAACATTTAAGACTCAGAATGCTTAAAAATAAATAAATAAAGAATTTTTTACAAGGCAGAAGTTCATACTCAAGGGAAGGCAAATGGTGAAGATTTAGAAAGCTGCACACCAGGTATGAGATATGCTTTCTCAGGAGAAAGGAAAGATCTCTTAGACCATTTAATTTCTTACAACCTCCATAAAAGAATCAAAGCAGAAAACAACCCAACACACACATTTTTATAATCTATCATTACAGCTTGTAATTACATACTTTGTACTACATACTTTCCTATGTTTTTATATTTGAAGTACAGTAACAATTATTGGATTGGTTTGCTACAGTGCACAGCTAATCCAAGATTTCAAATGATAAAACATATATATGCTGCAAGTGGCTACTGGAATATGCAAGTGCAATGCATTTCCAGTTTGAATAACTGAGCAGGGAGACCTGACAACCTGGCCTTTTGAGATCTCTTCCAGGCATCTCCTAAAAACACTCTAAATTCCTTATTATAGGTGTGACTATCATCTTAAAATAAGTTTTTGAAAACTTTTTCAAAGTATTTAATGAGATATAAGAAAGGAAAAAACAAAAAGGTGCTTTAAAGGAGTATAATTCTAAGTTGAAGAAAGTATGGCTTGATTTAAGCACAACTTCCAGAAAATTTTAACAAACCCTCTAGATATTATAATAATATTCTCTGTAGAATGCATTGCTGTGAAATTTTACAGCTTT
This sequence comes from Psilopsiagon aymara, assembly GCA_024733675.1. Classification (NCBI taxonomy): domain Eukaryota; kingdom Metazoa; phylum Chordata; class Aves; order Psittaciformes; family Psittacidae; genus Psilopsiagon; species Psilopsiagon aymara. The sequence goes on along the minus strand of JANRGW010002637.1, from coordinate 16,610 downwards.
CAAGTTTTACAATGGCTGGAAAATGTTCAGAAGGCACCATTTTGGCCTAATTGATGTTCTCAAAGATGGAATTTGTTCTTATTCATTTAATACTTGGAAGATGGCAGCACTGCCTTCTTATAAGCCGTGCTCCTGACAAAGCTGCATCTACATGTACAACTGCTAACAGAAGTTACATCCATAGCCATGGATACATCTATTACATCTAATAGATAGCAAAAATTTGTCAGATCCATTTTTAATACAGTAGCTCACTCAAATGCATGAAATGTTTTCTACTGGGTGGACTAGTTGTCTAGTCATATAAAACCAGCTCTTGAACCTAACACTGAAAGACACTTGTGTTAAGCTAAACTCAGTTAATCAAACAACTTCAAAACGCAATCTGACAACTTCCTAAAAATAAAACAATATAAACATCAAGTTGAATAAAAATAACTGCCTGCATGCCACACGGGTAGTCAGAGATTACCCATTTACAAGCTAAAATGCTAACAAGACAACCTATAAAGGCAGTGGAATAATGGCTAATTTGCAGTCAGTTAAGCTTGAAAGAGATACGCTTTGCTTCCATAAAGTTGTAGAAAAAGAAATGGCCATAAAAATGAGCTCTTTGCTCATCTCATTTGCAACACCCATCACCACACCTCATCCCTGTTTGTTGACAAATTGTTACAAGACAGCTAAGAAAAATCCATTAGTAAGCACTTACCAGAATATATGAATATTAAAATTACATCAAATCTCCAACTTTTTGTTGACATGAGACTGTAAAATATTGAAGAGGTACTAAATTTTATCATGTGCAAGGATTTAAATAGGATAACAAGTAGGTATTCTAACAATTATTTTTCCTCCCTCAGCAAAAATTCTAGAAGAGGAAACCTGGGAAGTACAATTATACAGGTATTTTATTCAGATACAGGTTGGTTTTCCTCAAGACTTTCACTATGGCTTATCACATCAATAGTGAGATGTAGATACAGTTCAAACAGAGGCAGTTCCATTGCATCCTCAAAACTACTGAAATGCATCTCTAAGAGACCAGGAACCAACCAGTGAAACCTTTGCATCTCCACTTCCCCCTAAATGGCTAAAACCAATTACTGAAGCTCAGCACCTAAAGGACTTCTAGCAAGTATTTTCAATTATTTCCTGTAGCTTACAGTTACCTTCTTATAAAATTATGAGCTGCCTTGTGGGCAACCCACAAGGAACATATGGTTCACCAAGCTATAGGTAAATTTTTACACCCATCCCAAGCAGACATAAGAAAATGAGAAGACAGTTCAGCAACTACATTTAAAATATCATGATAGCGCACTTGGTTTAGCTTTGCCAAATCTATAAGCATCTTCTTTTTTTTTTTTTTTTAAAAAAGTATTGCATTAGGCAAAAGGGCATTTAACCAATGAGCTCCTTCTCCAGTGACTGTCACCCTATCACTGACCTCAGAGACCAAATACAACACAGCAAGACAAGTTCCATCTACAGAGTATACATCCACATGCTATATTTTCCCCAATCTTTTGACACCTTTCAGAAAGGTCTGAATTCCCTGATAAAAAGCATCTATTCCTCTCTTACAGCTCATGAAGCTTTATCTTGCTCAAACAGTGACAGGCAGTTTTGTGCACTAGAGACTGATCCCTTGTAAGCTCTGAATCACAAGGCCCTCTAAACTTGTTTTCCTGCTGACTTTATCCCAGGCAAAACTTCTCCATAAAACAATGCTGTTATGCCAGAATAACTCAACAACGATGGAAAAAACAACATGACCTTGTAAATAACCACCATGACAGATCGCTAGGAAAGAATAAAGAGAGCAATGTGCATTTAATTATTCTTTTCTGTACTTATCTGTGAAACACAAGAAATTGTCAGCTATTTTATGAAAGCCTGTTACAGTTTCAGTCTTCTGAATAACATTCATTAAAAAAAGAAGGATCACTTACAGAGAGTATCTTAAGGACAATACAAAGGCAAAAAACAGTCAAAAAAATTCTCAGCAAAACAATCTAACAGTAAGTTACAATTATTTCAACTTGAAACATCTTCCTTTCTCAAGACTTGCACATGTTGTAACTGGATTACAGTAATCCTCCATTATAACTAAGAATTAGTAAAAATAGCCTTTTACTCATAAAATATCATACTGCATTCATTATTGCAAAGTTGTATGATAAAGCTAATCTGCAGATCCGCAAAGGAGCTCAGACACAGCAGCAGGAGCAGAAGCCCAAATAATACCCTGCTCAAGCTGCTCCCAGGCCCATCCCAGAAGTCACCAGCCCCTCCAAAGCCCATCTCCACAAGTTCAGAGGAACACAGGGATGCACAAACACAGGCTAGAACACAAACTGAGGACACTCAAGGAACAAACACCCTCTCTGGGTCACTCCCAGCCCTGTCCCAGCAGAGCCTCCACCTCACTGCCCAGGCATGAAACCCACAAGAGAGTCAGCAGCAGCAGCCTTATAGATCACTTTTCAGACTAGAAAGGTTGCTGCCCAGGGGACACACTGTAGGCAGCAGCTAAAAAGCAGTCCAGGGTCACAGGACTTACTATAGGATGTTCAAGGGAAGAACCTAAGATGCAAAAAGGCAAGACCTTAGCTGATTTGTGTGAGAAAAAGAATGGGAATATAGAGTGGTAAGGTGATGTAAAAACCTGGTCATATGTAAAGAGCTGGTTGGTCAGGACACTTACCTGGCTATGCCCTGTGCCTGAACTGCATAGCCTGCCCTATGTTATTAAACTTTCTATCTGTCATGGGTGAAAAAACTATGCTGTGTGCACATGCATGTATGGGGGTGTGAGTGCAGCACTTGGGGTTGGGAAGTCCACGTGTCTGTGGTGCCAGCGACAGAAGCAAGTACAGGTACATGAGCAAGGTTGTGATCATTAACAAAGATCAACCCAGATTCCTCGTGAGTGGGTTAAGTGACCTGGGAGCAAGGAGATGAGGGTAGCTTTTAGGTGTGAGATCACCTGTGTCTCTCTAGAAGCAAGAGCAGTGGGAAGTCAGCTCTGGAACCAAGGAAGTCCTGCCCAGCTGAGAGCAGGGGAAAGGTGTGTGTGCACATGTACATATCAGCAGTCTTTACCAGCAACTGGAATAGGGCTGAAGCTTCAGGAGGCTTACACGTCTAGGCCCCAGCAACCAGCAAGACTGGGATCCAGGGACAGATACTGGAAAAACTGAGCGGACCCAGCTGCTGGAGAGATCCATCCTGTACATATACATACACATGTTTTTACCACTGGACTTCCATCCTGTCCAGAAAGAAAGGGAAGCAAGAAGAGACCATTGGAGATCTGACCTTCTGTCTGACCTGTGTGGCTGACCATGGATATACAATATGTGCTCTATGTGTGCATGCCTGTGGGAATACTTCTTCATTCTCACCTCTAGCTGAACCTGGCAATGTGGAACTGCAGCAGCCTCACCTCTCAGGCTGTTGGATCCTGCATGAAATGTTTTCCTCTAATAGTTCTCAGTCGCTCTCTTTGGGACTACTACATATCTCATTAACTGAAAAATTAAGGTGCTTTGCAAAAGCCCATCACATTTGGAAATTGTAAGGAAAATACTCTGTCATTGTACAGCCCTTGTGTTAAAGCCCAAGCATTGTTAAGTAACATGATCCTACCACCAAGAAGAACACACTGCAGTTACTGCTTTGTTAGAAAAACACTGTTTTGTGCACATTATGCTGAAGGAATTATGTGTACTTTGGCTAGTAACATGCTGAGTTAATCCTGGTTTATTCTTCTACTTTGTGGACCACAGACATCATTACTTTAACAATAAAATGACATACACCCATGCTCTAACATACTTACAATACTGAAGTACAGACACCTGTTCTCAGTCTGAAGATTACTCAGTTTAAAAGTAGTAATTTCTAGTGAAATAAAGTTTTCATTACTCAATACAAGGACAAATATATTATTAGGTAAAAAAATACCTGAAACCATGAGCAGGTTGGGAAGTTTTTACCATCTAGCATCACAGACTATAATAGTGTATACCAGGAGAAATTCATCCTAATGTGACTGGCAAATAAAGTGAAAACGAAACGATGTTATCCTAAAGTCAGGGATTTATCCCAAGATTTTGTCCAGAGTGAAAAGACAAATCGTTTCTGCTCTGAAGAGACAATTAATTTCAAGATACTCATATGTGGCACTTAATAAAAGTATATAGCATCCTTAACAAGATAACATGCAATATTAACTTGATTCCCTAGGCTTTATGTATGTGTTCTCATTTGAGAAAGCATGAGTGAGTAGCTCAGTAAACATAGACTTAGAAGAACTCTACATAATAGAAGCAACTTTTCAGTGTGTACATTTACAACAGTATCTGGCGTAAGGGAAGGGAGATGCTGGTTGTGGCTTGAAGACTTTGCTCTAGTTCTAACTACACTAACAGTCTTGAAGATCTGAACTTTCAGCTACTTACTGCTAATTCCAGCTTTAATTTGATTTCCAGAATTATTTCACCCTAACTGAAAATACTGACATCTTTTCAGGATCATTCTGCACTTTACAAATAATATGTAGCAAATAATGTATAAAGCTTCATACCCATGAATCAAGGGCTAAGATGCTCCGAAACTGTTCTTTGCCATTCATCATAATGCTGTGAATGGATCTTGTTTCAGCTACTGAATAACACACTACAGACGCAAGAATACTTTATGCTCACTGATGTAGATGCTTATGTCAGTAGAAATGCCACAGAGAGAGCAACATGTAAGGAGCAAAGTACTTCTAGCAATTTCTAGAACTAGCTACAAGAGATTAAAGATGCTCTTTAGCAGTACCTAGAGCACCTCTGCTTCCATCATTGTTCAGTAGTATGGGGAATAAAGACTCCTATGTCAGCCACATCTATAATCATATTTAAGTAGACATGGAATAGTCTCAGAGGCTCAAAGCCACTGTGAAGAAATTATATGAATCCTTCCTAATAATTTTCTTTTTGGCTTCACTATAAGATAGTGATGGAAGACTGCTTATCTGATATCTTGGTCCCTGAAACATTCTTGTTGCTGAACTGTGAATAAGAAGTGTTTGGAGGAACAACAGTGAGAATAGGCTTTAAGCCTAGTAGATGGTTTGGTATGTCACATCCCTGTGTCCCCCAAACCTCCTCCTTCCCTCCCCCCAACAACAGAGGTAATTTTATTCCAGAACTGAGGAAACTTCCAGGGTAGTGTTATAAGCTACTAGTGTAGACATCATCTTGGTGTTAAGCTGAACAGCAACTAGGGAATGGAACACAACACGGAATGATCAAGACCACCTGCAAATGCTTTCTAGGTTGCAGCAATAGCAGGAATTTCTTCAGGATGACCTTTAGGAAAAGAAATACTTAGTTGCCTTCAGGATGGGGAAGCAAGGGTGGGGTAGGTGTGTGATTACTGCGCCCCTAGGGACTCCCAGGTCCCAGGGAATGATAATTCAACATTTTGGGAGATAGAGAATATCCTCCCTACCTCTATCCCTTCCAGAAGGGTTCCTAGAACTTAACTATTAATAGAGGGATGGATGAAGGTGCCCTAACCAGAGACGAAACACAACACAAGCAGCAAGTAGAACATTAGTCTCAACAAACCTAACAATAAAGCAGAAGAAAAAAAACTCAGAGAAATTTCAAAACTCCACAAAATCTTTAGAAGCATGTTCGTACACACAGAAGGCCTTCTAATAGTCAGCAATATCTATCTATATACTAAGTAGCAACATATTTCCTTGCTCCTATTGACCTATTTTAGAATTAATTCCTGACTTGAAAGGGCTTGCCCACTACGTTATCAGTGAGCAGCAGCAGAGGTTGTATAGACAAGAGCCTCTCGGATTTTCTGCTGTGTTCAAGGTACAAATTCCTGCTGATGCTGCTTCCCGTTTTATCAGGTGTGTTGGTATTGACTGGAATAGAAGAGTTTTTTTCCTTAGTAGCTAGTACAGAGCTGTATTTTGGATTTGTACTGAAAACACTGCTGATAAATGTCTTAGTTATTGCTGAGCAGTGCTTACACAGACTCAAGGCCTATACTGCTGCTCACACCACCCCTCAATGAGTAGGCTGGTGGTCCACAAGAAGTTGAGATGGGACACAGCCAGGACAGCTGACCCAGCTGACCAAAAGGATATTCCACACCATAAAATGTTGCACTCAACATATAAAGCCAGGGAGGAAGAAGGAGGAAGAGGAAGGGGGCTGTTCAGAGTGATGACATTTGTCCACCCAAATAGCCAGGACACGTGATGCAGCACTGCTTTCCTGGAGATGACTGAACACCTGCCTGCTGATAAGAAGTAGGGAACAAATTCCTTGTTTTGCTTTGCTTGCAACACACAGCTTTTGCTTTCCCTATTAAACTGTCTTTATCTCAACCCACCAGTTTTCTCACTTTTACCCTTACAAGTCTCCCTCTCAGTCCCACAGGGTAAGGGAAGAAGTGAGCAAGGTATTCAGTTGCTGGCTTGGGTTAAACTACAACAGGCATGATAAGTTCCTATTTTTACAGTAGGCAATTACAGTCCAGCCCAGTGATTCTGAAACATGGCCAACCGAATCTTGGCAGTTGGTTCAGTCACAACCTTGCTGCCAGTGTGCACCACTGCAATGGGATTCATCCAATAAAACCTTCATCTGAAATGTTTCAGATGTGCCCATAGCACTTTCTGAAAAAATAGAGCTTTTTTTCTTTTTTTTCCCTTTATATTCAGTCCTTCAGAGATTTCTTGAAGCACGGAAGCTTCTTACTAGTTCTTTTCCCATTAGTTCTCTCTCAATTAAACTGCTTGTTCTACTCGGCTTCTTTGTGTATTTCAATAGAGAAGCATTCACTCTTTGCAGATTTTTTCAAATAATTTTATCTGTATATTGTCAGAAATGTATCTTGAGAAAAGCAGGGGAGTGAAAAATTCAGTCCCTGGTAAACAGTTTTTTACATATGCTCTAATAAATGAAGCAAGTCATTCCTTTTATATGCTACACTTCCAGGAGAAAATATTATTGTGGTCAGATTTTTTTAGCAAGGCCTGTAGTGAGAGAACAAGGGGTAATAATTTTAATGTAAAACAGGGTAGATTCAGACATGATATAAGGCAGAGGTTTTTTTATGATGAGGGTGGTGAAACACTGGCACAGGTTGCCCAGAGAGATAGTAGGTGCCCCATCTCTGGAAACATTAAACATCAGGATGGACTGGGCTCTGAGTAACCTGCTCTAGCTGAAGATATTCCTGCTCATTGCAGGGGGTGGGATAGATTATCTTTAAAGGTCCCTTCTAAACACACCATTCTACAATTCTTTGACTTGCAATACAGTGACTTGATTTGAGCAGTTTACTGTTAATTCACTTCCATAGTATCTTAAACTTTTGTTCGCAGTTCAAAACACATGCTCATCGCTAAAATTGCCATTTATGAAGAACAGAAAGTGATACTAGAAACTGCTGGAAAACATCCAGTTTGCTTTTTAGTTAAACCCATAGCTGACTCTATTAATGCTGCAAGGGTCCTGCAGTTAATGTGAAACTAGTATGTCTTTTAGAGCTCAAATACACTCTGGGACATGGTCATTAGGTTGTCCTCAGTTGCCACACTGGGAGATGCAACTGCTTCTTCCCATATTCACCTCTAGCATATAGAGCCATCCCACACTCCCTAAGCATTTCAGAATCCATTGTAAGTTTATTTCCAAAGTGATATTTCATATTCTCTCACAATGGGAAGAATAATATTCTCTCTACTAAATAGACTGGAAACTAAGATACTGGAGAGCTAAATGACTTACCTAAGACTGCTTAGGAAATTTGGGGCCAGCAAGGAATTAAGTCTAGGTGCTTAACCTGGGTTTCTAGCTAACATATTAAATAATGAATATTAATGAAGTACACAAGACCCCAAATGGTACAAGCACAAACAAATGAAGTATTTTGATAAATCTGATGTTTGGGTGCTTTCAGTAACATAACCTAACATTTTAACAGAGATGGGTTAGAAAATTAATGTTACTATACTTCAAACAAGAGCTAGTTACCATTCCAGAAGTCTAAGTTTAGGCACAAGAGACAAGGATGCTGGAAGAATTGTGAGGTCCTTCACTCTGGTCACCCTATAGGACAATGCACAGTGACTCCAAGCATAGTAATTCTTGTTAAACTTTAAACTAGACCTCAATGGAAAAATAAATAAATAAAATTTTAAAAAGCATCTATGTAAACATTTGAATGGTTTAATTTTTCTCTGCTGAATTTTTCCACCAACCTAGGATGTATTTCCAAGCTTTAGGTTGTAATGTCTCATACTTTTATCACACCAGGGAATAAAGAACACAGTAGAAGAACACCATGATTTACTACACAGAAATCATTAATGCAGTAAGAGACAAAAAATATATTAAAGGATAAATATAAAAAAATAATGATATAATTTCCAGAGCAGGAAGTTTGCTATTTCAGTGAGAAACAAAAAAAAAAAAAAAAACAAAACCAACAAACCCATAACAACCAACCAAGACCCCCCAAAATGCCAAAATCAAACCAAAACGAACTATGATTTAAGACTGTTTTTTGCCTCTAAAGAGATTATTGCAGTCCAGACACGTTACTGACAACATATGCAAACAGTATGCTACTATAATGGTTTAGTATACATTTCTATCTTTGTACAAGATTTAATGCCAGCTCATATGAGGATTTAAAAACCTAGTTACAGATATTCTGCAAGCAAATATTATAAAAAAGTACTTTTGTATTAATAACATACTCCCCAAAGCCCTGAAAAGCAAACACAAGCTACTACAAACACCTTTGAACCAGAATTATGGCCACTGCAATGTGGGTCTCTTAATGACACAGAGTATAGGGGGAAAAAATAACAGCTATGGGAGGAGGACACATTGCTGGAGAGCGACTGGAGCCTTTGTAAGTTATAAACTAATCAGAGTAACTCCCAGGCAGCATGCTGTGATATTTGCATTGTCAGCTGGTTATTATGATTTATTGGTAAAGTGTGACATGGACACAGCAGTACAATGGAATCACACTGTGATAGCTATAGTCATCTCATTGCACAGCTTTTGCTTTTTCAACCCAGAATCTACACAGCCATTGTTTTCCTTTTCTAAAAAAACACAGGACAAGAGAACAAAACCACTCTCCAGGTGTTTAAATCCATAGCTTTGTGTAGTTTCTGCTTTTTGAGTTCTCTTCCTATTGTTTATAAAGAGTGCTTCAGCAAACCCACCATCTAAATAGTGCCCTAGAAGCAGACATGACAGTGAATTCCTTAATAAAGCTAGAGTAGTAGGTATTTTCCCCACTGTAATTTCTACACACACTGACCATAAGAGCACTTCCTTCGACTCAACATACATGATAACTGCTCGTGTCTTACCATCTATTTAGGTTTTTATTAGTGAAAAAACAAGATTCATCTTTGAAAGGCTGAGCCTTATCTGACTTTTTCTCATCGTCACAAGATGAAGGTGACGTCCACAGGTTTTCAGGTAGCCTGATAACAGATATTTTTAAGGGTGGGTATTTTTTACTAGGTTTAGTAGAATTGAAGAATTCTACAATAACAATAGTAAAGTGGGAGACTATAACACCATACGTATATGCAAATAACTATTTACATGGTAGTAGTACCCGCAGACCTTCATTCATGTTAAGGGGTTTGCTTATACCAGTCACTGAAGACAGAAGAAAAACAACAACAAACAAACCAAAACAAATTAAAACACCACAACTTCATACCAAGAAAGCTTAAAAAATAAAGCTAATGGAAAACTGAGATTAACATCAGTTTTTTAATGTTTCAAATTCATTGCCACCATAACCACTACATCCTATTAATCTGAATACACATTCTTAGAGATGCAAAGACAATTAGTTACAGAATTGGAAGCTGTTTCTATCTCAAACGTTATGGATCAGGACGCATAAGAAACGCTGAATCAAAGGAGATAAATCACTTTCCCTTCCCTCTGTAATGAGCCAGCTGTTCATCACATACAGATCAGTGCTTTGCCCATTCTCATGCAATCACCATGCTGCTGGATAACAACAAATACCATCAGGAATGAGATTACACTTGTGCCCATCCATGGAAGGATGTAACCAAGCATTTAGGTAATATGTGAACTGAAGCCTAGAAGAGAAACTGCAAAATATGAACTCATGAAACACTAGAGTGTAACTGGAATTCAGAAAAAATTACATTACCAACTAAGTTCTGACAACAATGTTTGTAAGTTACAGTTTGTGGAAAGGAGGTTCTACAGGCTTCATGCTTTATCCATTTTATTATGTGAAGAAAAAGCCACAAACAGCTAAGACCTCAGGCAAAAAAGAAGTTGACTATTGACTGCTCTGGGGGATTTTAGTGAACAGAATAGTGCTGGCAGCCAATCATAACTGTATCAGATATATCAGCATGGCTGCAGAAATGAGTACTGAAAGGGTTAAAAAAAAAAAAAAGGGACAACTGCAGCCAGAACAGGGTATGGCCATCATACACAGGGCTACAGCTTCTGCATCATCAGTGTAAGATATACTCTGCTTCACACTTACATACAGACTTTCCTTGTGGAAATTGGGATGCCACCACCTCCATTTGCAAGTACACAAATACTACAGACTTGAAAAGTATTTCCATTTGGGGGGGGGAAGGAATAAAAAACTGGCCACAACACTTCAGACCCTGTAATTTTAGAGGCATGCTCATACACCAAATGCTTTCTGCTGCAACAGCATGGGGTGCTGCCTTTTTTTCTGTTTATTTTTGAGACAGCAAGTCACAGCTCTTAAATTATTCCCTATAAAAAGCAGCTTTCAGATATAAGCATAAAGATTCTCTGAAAAGGAAAGTGCTCACAAAACATACCTTGCAGTAATCCTATCTTTAACCATACCTGCAACTCCTCATACTTCTGTGCATGAGCACACACTCTCTGTTCACTCAATTTGGGGTGAATGCTTGAAAAAGACTCCTGAATATAGCAGACTCCAGATGTTTCAGACTGGTGCATGGGCACAGGGTGAGGCTATTCAGTTTCACAGCAAGAAAAAAATTACAGTGAGTTACTTTGCCAGGACATCAAAGTAGCACAGATTATTGTTCTTCCATAATCATCAGATGATTAAAGAGCATTTTCCTAATTAAAACCTCTTACAAGGGATCACCATTATCAAACTCTCCATTTACTCCTTAAGCTACATATAGGTTTTTACTTCTCTAATTGCAATTTGATACAAGCTCTTTAGTCATGAAATGGTTTTTAAGAAGAAAAAAGGGCTTTGTTACCTACCAAGTAAAAATATGGTTTTCATTGAAGAGACTTTAAAATCAAAGCTGCATAATTGCAATGTGAGTTGTTTTTAAAACAGAACAACAACTCAGAAGAAAAACCTGACAAAAGCAAAGAATTCAAAAACACCAAAGAAAACGAACCAACTCACAAGGGTGTGATAGAATAGACTATGATTTGTGTCAAAAAAAAGAGAATAGAGAAGTGATATTTTGTTACAAACTATGGTGGAGAATATCATGAAACCAGAAACCATTAATATGGGGCAGAGAGTGACTATATGAGAGACTGAGTTATTATATCCACATAGTTGAAGAAGTTGTCATCCATAACTTTACTGAATATAAGAAAAAGAAAGTGTTTAAAAAACATAGGGTTAAAATACTCCTAGTCTAACTTAGAGAACAATGTTTTTGTTATAAACCTGTGAAGTGATAATAGCTCTTTTACAGTGTTTGTGTTGTAGGCCTGTGATGTGATGTGATAATTGACCTTCTACTTATCAATTAGCTTTTAGCCTAACTTAGGGCCCTTCTACTTGTCAGTCAGCTTGAAAATAGTGCCTTCCATAAATCTGCTAGTTTCGGGTACTCCCCATCCGCCCAACCGGTGTTGCTTATTGTTAGAACAACCATCACACTGCTGTAAATTTTAGCCAACTGTCAGAAAACTTGCAGACACGGCTAATTTAATTAATTGTGATGACTGGGGCATTCAGACATGCTAAAGGTGAAAAAAGTGCAGCCTGAGGAAGGCTACTTACTTCATCTTGAAGACCCCTGCCCACAGCAGGAAGACCCCTTACTTCATCTTGAAGACCTCTACCCATGACTGACGGAGGGCAGTGCACAAGTGCCAAAAAGGGGGGTGGGGGAACTAATTGTGATATCCCCACTGCTCTCTTGGGAACCTACTGAATATGCATATACTGAACAGCAACTCAAATCACCCTCTCTAGTTGCTTGCAGCCAGCAGCAGAGTCATAAAGCAGTAATATAAGCAGAGTTCAACTACATCCACCCTCACTAACATAGAAGCTCTCCAATATAATATAAGCAAATCTCAAAGAAGGAAATATTCTTAAAGCCAAAAAAAAAAAAAAAGGCAAAAAAAAACCCCCCACAAAACCAACAAAAACATTGAAAAACATGATGCAGTTTACACAAAGCACAGAGGACAGGGATCAACATTAACTGCCGTACTGGTGCTGGCAGAGTACTTGCTTGGGCTTCCCCTGTGCTGAGCGGCCACCGCTGCCCGATGCCGGGACACAGCCGGTCACAGCCCCAGCCAGCTCCAACGGCCCCACCGCAGGGCAGAGCTGAGCCCCTCAGCCACGAGCGGGTGCCTCGGGGAAAGCCAGGGTACGGAAGGGCAAACGGTGCCCGGCAGCCAGGGCTGAGGGGAAGCGGGTGAGAAACAGCCCTGCGAGCCCCGAGGGCAGAGCAGGAGGAGGGCGGGAGGGCAGAGATGCCCCTGCGGCACCGAGAGGGACCTCGGTGGGGTGCAGGATTCCCTGCAGCCCTTTTCCAGGCTGCAGCAGGGAAGAGTGCGATGGGAAAGGAGCAGAAGAGAGGAGCTGCTACAGACTAACCACAACCCCCCACGTTCTCCCGTGCTACCGGGGGGAGGGGATGGGAAGGGCGGTCGTAGCGGGCCCTGGACTGAAGTTGAGGCCCGGAAATGGCAGGGACAGTGTGTTCGGGTTTTTTTATTTTTAGAGTTTGTATTTGCTTCTTGATACCCAAATCTATTTTGGTTGGTCAATAAATGACTTTTCTCTAAGTCAAGTCTGGTTTGCCCATGATGGTAACCCATAAAGGATTCCCATCTGTCTCAACTCACATGCTTTTTCACCTTATTGCCTCCTTCTGAAGTATTTACCCACCACAACAGGCCATTCAGATGCACGTCACTGTTACAATCCAAAGCATCTCTTTTTTCCCCCCTCCAGAAGAGTAGGCCAGAATAAAGATATTCTAACATAGCATAATGACTTGGCCATAGCTAGGAATCGTAACATTCAAGAACTCTGGTCCACATACATGAAAACAAGCCTCCCCTCATACCCAAAGTATTTGCCCTTTGGTTGCAATTAATTTCTTTTTTGACACTACTCAAGAACTGAATATTACTATGGCACTAATATGTTTCTCTGCATACACACAAAACAGATTAACTATGATTGAGACAAAGAGATCTTAACCAAAACCATTAAGTTCGGGCATTTATTTCCAGCAGAAGATTGTACAATACACGTATGTTAACTTTTTAATCATAACTGCTGGTAAAAGGATATTTGTGGTACAGCACTGCGAACCAATTCAGTTGAAACCAAGCTGAAATACTAACTCTACTAAAACACATCTGCTTTTGCTTACAAAACCCCAACCCACCACTTCAAAATTAATTTTCCAAAATTCCTTAGCAAATAAAGTTTTATTAAGCAGCCAGTGTGGAAACGCTGTTGAGACAGTGTGAAATATTTTTTTCAGCTATGCACATGAATAAGGCTATATATGTCAGAAGCTGTTAAGTAAATCAGATCATTTACATTGCTCCTTTGTATTAAGATGTTAAAATTTTGCCCTTCCACTTAATTACCCTCCATTTCGTCTTTATTTCACCATATTCACGCTGCATTTAATTTTCCAAATGAATAGGTACTCTATGTGCACAATTACCTATAAAGTGCAAAGACCATGAAAAGAGAGAAACTGCTAAAGACAGTTATTCTCAACTTTTCCAGAGTGTAGGCTCCCCACGTTTCTACAACAGAATGCTAAGCTTCCCATTTTGAATTTCAGATGCTGGCCAATAACACTACTCTTCCCAAGTATCTGTTATGAACATGCACAGTAGTGTTCAAATCACTAGTTTAAAACCAGTGACTTAACACCAGACGAAAGTTTTATCTACAGGAAAAGAGGGTTAAGGATAGGGTGATAACCAGGAAAAAGTTGAGAACAGGATACAGTATCAAACAAATAACAACAAAACAAAAACAAACAAAACCACCACCATCCCCAAACAAACCAACAAACAAAAAAACCCACAGAAAACCAAAAGAAAAAAAGAACATTGACGAGAAATCTGCAGAATGTCCTTACAGGAATACTTCAGCTGCTAGCGAGTGGTGGGGAAAATAATAATGCAGTACCTATTTTTAAATAATGTTGCTAAAAATGTACCTAGAATTTACACCCTGGTGAGATTTGTACCATTACTGAGTAAACTGACAGAGAATCTAATTAAAGATAGGATGGCAGAACAGTTGGATAAATATAACTGGACAGACTCAATCCAGCATGGCTTCATTAAGGGGAGGAAAAGGACTGGAGAAAGAAATCTGTCTCCTTTAACCCAATAGAAGTACAAACACAAACAGGAAAGGGGGAGTAGATGAAGGTGGGCTTAATTAACATTAATTAAAAAAACCCACAACTTTAATTAGTTCTCTCCTAAAGGAGTATTTTTTTTTAATTACATATAAGGATAGTAATTATTTACCTTTATGTCACCAGCTGTGTACTAGCCAGTTTTCTAAGAGGCAAATGTCTGTATTTAGAAACTAATTAAGCAATTGGAAATAAATTCAGAAGTTACTCCTCAAAACAACTACAAAATATTTTTAAGGGGAAAAATCTCATGGGTCTACCTTGTTAATGATTTGGAAAAGAATTTGTTGGTCTTAAAATGTTTCCCTACTAGAAATAATAAGCATTTTAACTACACATAAGGCTACATTTTAAACCTAATGCTTGAAAGCACTGAAGCAGAAACAAAGAGCATTCTTCCAAAACTTCGATAGGGATTGGCAAGGTGAAACAAAGGGAAAAAAATACTGGGTCATAACATAGCAATGCAGCACTACCAACCAAGTAGTTTGGGTATCAGAGCAATTCCCATCTTCTACATCCACCAAAAGAAGCAGGAAAACGTCAGCAACTCTAGCCGATTATGTTTTGGGGTAGTGAGGGAGTAGGAAGTGTAACCCTCCAGAACAGCTATGAGACTAATCAAATTCGAAGAAATAACCAGCCAACAGGTAGAAACACCAGCTAAGGTTACCAGAACATACTTATGGTCAGAGGAACATGGGGAGGGACCACAAACACATTCAACAAATAAGGATTCCCAGCACCTCTCATCCTATGTAGGCAACACCCTGCAAAGAATTTGGCAGCACTGAGCAGCCAGCAGCCTTGGCTGTCAGGCTTGATTCTGCTACCCTGCTGCACCTTCACAGCTGTTATGTGAATAGCTACATCCGCATTTCACACAGCACTCACTGGGATTCTGCCCTTCATTCAGACCTCAGCAAGATCCCCTTTCACAATTCATAAGCTGCCACTCCCCATGATCTTAACAAGTCACAGGAGCTCCTCTTCAAACCTCCCCCTAGCTCTTGTCCAGTCACTGAGAGCTTAAGCAGGAGGAATGGAAGGTGAAATCTACTCCTGTCATCAGGTTCCTGGGGGAGCACATCTCTGGATGACTCTGGGATCTCATTGTACTGCTGGGGAAGCACTGCTTATTTCCCCTACATTTTACTTGGTCCAAGTTTCTGTTGTTTTGAGACTCATCTCCATCCTTCTTTGTGTCTAAATTTTTATTTTTAATTGCCTTTCAAGGAAGGTCTCTGATTGAGGGAGTCAGAGGTTTGAGCCGCCTGGAAAACCAGAGAAAAGCTAACCAAACAGATGCATAGGAATAAGCAAGTAAATGGCGAAAAGCTAAGAAACAACGGAGAGGAACTTGGCACATCTAGCTTAAAAGACAGACTTGCTCTAAAAAGCACATCAGAATCATGATGAAATTAAGACCAAAAAAACAGAATAAACAAGTCCCCAGAAAAGGTAAAATAGGCCATGGTGGAAACGAAGCAGCATTGCACGTTCAAACAAGCTTGGAACTGCATTAAGACTTAAAAAGCTATCTGCGTCAACAGCACTAGATAACATGCAGAAAAATTCAATACCAAAATAGAATAATTAGGGAATTGGGTCTTTAGCACCAATCGCATAAAGGTTGTCAGGATGTTCCCTAACATTCACAGATCTACTTTTCCCTGCATGTTTGTGCCCCTCGGCAGAGTACATTGGCCTCTTACATGCGTACCAGTGGTCCTTAGGTATCTTTTTTTTGGCCCCTTGTCCATTCCCCAATTTGGTTCCCAGTTCTATCTCATCCAGACTATTTTTTATTATTTTTTTTTTTTAAAGCTTTGGACACACTCTTATATCTCTCTTTTGCCCCTCCCTCCCTTTTCAA